>VDFB02036089.1:0-26062 GCA_007258455.2 Sequoia sempervirens
TGTGTGTGCCAAAAGGTTCTATGAGAGAGAATCTTATCCAAGAGAAACACAATGGTAGTCTTAGTGGTCATTTTGGCATCAACAAGACAATGGAACTAGTGCAAAGGTTTTACTATTGGCCCAAGTTGCCAAGGGATGTCAAAAGATATGTGGAGCAGTGTGTAGTTTGTATGAAAGCCAAAGGGGGAGCTAGTAATGCAGGTTTGTATCAACCTCTACCCATTCCCAACAGACCATGGGAGTGTGTTAGCATGGATTTTGTGGTAGGACTCCCCATGACTAAGATAGGGTTTGACAGTGTCTATGTGGTAGTAGATAGGTTTAGCAAAATGAGTCACTTTATCCCTTGCAAGACCACACATGATGCTAGTTACATTGCTCATCTTTTCTTCAAGGAAATTGTAAGGATCCATGGATTGCCTTTGAGCATTATATCAGACAGGGATGTGAAGTTCATGAGTCATTTTTGGAAAACTCTATGGAGCAGATTAGGTACCAATTTATCCTTTGGATCAGCTTACCATCCTCAAATTGATGGACAAACTAAGGTGGTTAATAGAGTGTTAGGTAACCTTCTAAGATTCCTAACTAAGGAGTATGGATAGACATGGGACATGGTTATCTCACAGGCTGAGTATGCATACAATGATAGTGTGAACAGAACTATAGGGAAGAGCCCTTTTGAAATAGTGTATGGAATGCACCCAAGAGGTGTGTGTGAGCTCAGAGATCTAGGAGCTATGGAGAATAGGAGTGGACATGCAGAGGACTTCACTAGACCATGAAGGAGATTTAGGAGCAGGTAAAGAAGACAATCACCGAAGCCACACAAAAGTTGAAGGATAGGGTAGATTTGTCAAGAAAGGATTTGCAATTTGCAATAGGAGACTATGTCATGGTCCACCTCAAAAAATCTAGGTTGGAGAAGGGAACATCAACCAAATTATAGATGAAAAGAGTAGGACCATGCAAGTTGTTATCCAAGTATGGGAAAAATGCATACAAGGTGGAGTTACCTACAGATTTAGGGATTTCACCAGTGTTCAATGTAGCTGATTTGATCAGATATAAGGGATCAGTCAATGACTTAGATCAAAACAGTAGAGAGATCTTAAAGGATGTAAGCAACATAGCCTTACCTACTCCAGACAAGCTACAAGCAGAGAGAATCTTGGAGTCAAGAGTGAAGAAATCTACAAGGCATAAGGTGTACATGGAGCATCTTATCAAATGGAAGAACAAACATGAATCTGAGGCTACTTGGGTAGATGAAGCTAAGTTCAAGAAGCAGGGCATTGATGAATCACTAATCTCTCCTCACATTCCTTAGTGTTTGTGTAGAGAGAGGGGGAGAATGGTGTAGGAGCACCTAGGAAATTTTAGGCATTTAGGAAGTCTAGGATGCTTTTCTTTTGTTTTGTTATTTATCAAGAAGGTCATGTTGACCATTGAGTTGAGGATATATTTAATGGATGTAGTTGTTCTCTAGGATAGAATTTGAGGAAGGGTGAATGAGTTTAGGAACTCATCTTACCTAGTTTTCAAAAATTGGCAAAAGTTGAAAAACACAGTGCATTTTACAACTTTGCCATTTAATGACTTACATGACCGACCAAGGGAGTCTAACTATTTTTCAAACCTATATAAGGAGTGCCTTGACCTGAGAGCAGGGTTAGAGGCATTGGCATTATAGTGAGATTTTGGTGAAATTGAAGAAAAGATAGTTTTTGGAGTTAATTTCTAGTTTTTGCTTCAAAGAAGAGCTTTAATGGATTGAATTTATTACTGTTTTATACGTAGGATGTAGTGTTGTTAGTGTACAAGATTTGTGTGCCATTAACTTAGTTTCTTGTTAACTTTCAAGCATTATTTGTAAATAAGTTTGTTTCTAGCCTGTTGCTGATCTGAACCAGGTAGTCTGTAGAAAATGGAGGTTTAGCTCACTTTCCCACCGTACAAATTGTACGGCCCTTTGGGAATAGTGGCTAGGATCCATGAGTGTAAATATGGTAGGTTTTAGGGTCTGTGTGTGTACAGGATTTGTTGGAAAAGTCTTTCCTTAGGCGAGCCAGGGTGAGTCCGGCTAGGGGAGACAGGAAGTGCAGGGCACCAAAACTACAGGGGTGTTAGAATTTTGGCAAATCATTGCTTGGAGAAGACAAGTGAGTGTCTTGGAATTGCATATCAAAGAGGAGGAAGCTCCTTCATTACATTTGATGAGAGCAAAGCTTGACAGTTTCAAAACAGCCAAAAGAGGCTTATAAAACCCTAGTTTTAGTCCATTTCCAAACGTGGTTGTTGTACGGACAGTGAAGGCCTATGACCTCCAAAATATTTGAGAGGTAGGAAATTGAATCAAGAACCCCAAGGGAAGATTGGGATATTCTTTAGAAAGGTTGGAGATTAAGCCTATTTTCTCAGAGAAAGAGGCCTAATTGGGGCTCTAGGGCTAGTAGCCTTTTCCAACCCTAAATGAGGGTTTGTTGAAAGCGATGTGAAGGTGGAGTATGGTGAGCCTTCAAGAACCCTAGGAGGATGGTATGAAGCT
Source organism: Sequoia sempervirens (assembly GCA_007258455.2). Taxonomy (NCBI): domain Eukaryota; kingdom Viridiplantae; phylum Streptophyta; class Pinopsida; order Cupressales; family Cupressaceae; genus Sequoia; species Sequoia sempervirens. The sequence continues at coordinate 2,549 of VDFB02036089.1, forward strand.
ATTGGAGACACCTCTACACCCCTACAAAGTTCAAATTGAGTGTTGTGGTTAGGTTAGCTTTTAGGGTAGATTAAGGGCTAAGGAAGAGTTGGAGACATTGCACAAAGATTGTCTTGGGTGGTTAAATTGGTGGTGGAAGTGGGGTTGGCCAGGAGAACCAGGGGTACCTAAACATGCAAAGGGGCCTATAGGTTAAGGTGGTGGAGTAAGACACCAAGAAGGTCTTGCAAGCAAGACCTAGAGCAGGAATCTGAGATTGATTCCTCCAACCCCTCTCCTATCAAATAGTTTGCAATAGGCTTCAAAGTTAATTCTTGCAACCTTGACTATTGTTGTTTTAAGCCTTGTTTATGAATTATAGGTCCGAGTCTTAAAAAGAATAGTGAAAATAAACAAAGTGTAGATGACACCATTGATGACGGACTAAGAAATCATTGCAACAAAAGACTCATATTGCACCATATAAATCTCTTTTGTTGACATCTGCAATAAGCTTGTTGCAACCTCATCAAAATTAGTATCCCAAATCTCACCCGTGTGATCTTCCATCTTTAGATACAACAAATATCAGAAGCCACAATCAGGAATAGTTTTCTAGTATTTAGGGAAGTACCACATATTATTGGAAGACTCTTCACTCTTTTTCTTGTAATGTCTATCATTGGCCTATAAGGGACATGCAGCATAACAAAATGCATTAGTTTTAATATATTTCATTTTTACCTTAACAATAGCCTACAAAGTTTCTGGAAAGGCAAGACAATGGTCCATGATATATCCAATAGTGACTGCCATTTTCCAAAACAACCTTTCGAGGCATTTTCTGGGAGGGCTCAATGGAAGGTGGATCAACATGTCCTCATTGCATCAAGGCCTACGCTTCTTGGATGTATTCACAACATATCCATTGAAATATCCAACATGACCATTTTTAACAGCAAGTATGACAGCTAAACCATGAATGCACAAAATTTCCAACTCGTCACCCTTTTCTTCCCAATTTGGGCCCCACAAATTAATGTCAATGTAAGAGGATGACAAATCATTAAGTTTCACAATTCTTTGATTTTTTTTAGATTGATCCTTTCTTTGAATAGTTGATACCTTTCCTACATGCACCACAACCCCAATAATATCAATCAAAGTGTTATTGTTGCAGTTTTCAATTTGATTTATTGGGATGAATTTAAATACTTTGTTCAACACAAGGTCTCATCATCACAACACCTCAATATCAAGTTTTGATCCAAAATAATTTCCATGTGGCTATTCAACATATTAAATTTCTTATCTGCTTGTTTGAACGAGCCTTTTGAAACACAATAAGTGTGACCCACCTGAAACCTATCATAATTCAATTCTTCTATGTCATTAAAGCAAGTGATTTGTATTTTTGTTCCCTCATTGTCAATAATGTTAAAGCTGAATACTTGGCCCTCATATCCTTGTTTATTGTAATGGTACAAATTCCTTTTAGCTATCACTTGACCTTTTATTTTCCATTTGGTTTGGTAAATATTTAGAACTTTAATAGGAATGATATTTGAAGGAGCACTATGTTTTGTTGGGGATGTATGAATCCCAAATTTTGAGGCTTGTTTGAATGGGAAAGGTGACTCTGAGCCAACCATTTATTCTTCTCAACCTTTAAATAGATATCTAGGTGTTCCAATTAACTGAAAATCTAAAATTTTGACATCTAAGGACAATATAACAATCACCTTGGAACTAGACCAAGATCAAATATTAAAAAATTTGGTCCCCACAAATAGGAAAGCATACAACAACTAGCGCAAGCAGTGCAAAATAATAGCCAACCTTGATTCTCGTAGCTTCCTACATACATAGTTTGTCAAGCACAAGATGGAACCTACTTTCAATGCCCCTGCAAACAAAAGGTCATTGTATCTTGTAGGAAAAGTGCATATTTGCATGTGGGTTCCATTAGAGAGGACAACTTTATAATGGTCAACTGGGATTTGATCACCACCTATTTTGTGAAAAGACATTAGCTAAAGAATTGAAGATGGGATGACATCTCCAACATCAATAGATCGGATCACATGCCCTATCAACGTTGGCCGTACATTTGAACCCTACAAAGAAGTTTTGCTCAACTAAGCCAAAGCAATGAGATGTTCAAGACTGCGACATGATTCTAGAAGCAAAAATGGGGGAAAGAGGCAACAAAAAATGTATCAATTATTGGTATTCGATAAGCAGACACATAGATAATTATACATGGTTACACAATCACAACGACTTCAAAATTGCATATAATAGATGAATATGAAAGGAGGGAAAGGTTGAGCAAGAAGCAAACAAGATTATATTTTTTGTTGAATATAAATAAGGAAGAGCATTACAATGTTGACACATCTCAAAACTTCAACCCTTTTTTTCTAGCACATAGGTCACTCCCAAATAGCTAGCAAACCAAAAGGAAAAGGAAACATAAAGAGCTCAAATATAAATTAGTTAGACTATATATTACAAGGACTATTAATTCAAATGAAGGATATTCACAATTCACTAGATGCACATGGAAAATAGCCAATACAATTCTTAGCAACAAAATGGAAACAAGGAACAAACTTACGAGATTGGTACCTGAGGGTTGTTCAGTAGCCTGGGGAGAACCAGAGTCCACCAACATTGCTAGGGCTGCTCTTTAAAAATTTGAAAGCTACAAAAATGGTGGCTAACAATGAGCTCTATGCCACAGTAATATGAGGGATGAATTTTCAATTAAAGCAACAAAGGCTGATGAGAACCCTGACCAAAACACATACAAGAAATATAGAACACCAATAAAATGATAAGCATCAAGATCTTCAAAACACAACATTATCTCTCAATTTTTTGATAGAGGCATTAACAATATGAGGGAAAATAAATAATAAAAATAAGGCTTCAATGTTTCATATAACACATAATATACAGTTTATCATTTCAAGAATTCCCTATTGAGGCTCAAACAAATAACAACTATTTTCCCAAAAGAATAAACATAGGGAAGTGTATGTATGAATGTTGTTTACATCTACTTTGACATACATAGATATCTACACATAGGAAAATAAAATGAAACACAAAAAAAAAGCATGCTATCCCCCTAGACATATTGGGTCATGGAGTGTCATAGGCTCTTACCAAACTATGGCAAGATGGAGAGAAAGTCATCTTTTCTTTCCACTCATTTTATTTTTCCTACGTGCAGATATCTACATATGTGAAATTAGATGTAGAAAACATTATTATATACAAAAAATATTCATATACAGCATGCAACCCATTTTGTGTTTTTTTTAGCATGGGTTTGTTACTCTGAATTCTTATATTTTTTGGTTTTTTTCCTCTATAACATTTTTTTTGGCTTTTTACTGGTGGCTGGACAAAGAAGGCAACTAAAAGAAAGTAGGCAGGAAGAAGCACATTTGGAAAACCCTTTATAGAGCATTTCAAGAACAGTCTATGTTCTTGTAAAAAACCAACCAAGAACATACATTTTCCATCATTGTGATCAATGGTGGCATCAAATTATGTTCCATTTAACACTTAAAATACAACTTATCATTCCAAGAATGTCCCAACAGAATAAACATAGGGATCAATATGTATCAATGTTTTTTGCATCCACTATGACATACATACATATCTACACATAGGGTAAATACATTGCCCATCACTATGATCAATGGTGGCATCAATGTTCCATATAACACTTAAAATACAACTTATCTGTCCATGAATGTTCCAACAAAATAAACATAGGGATCAATATGTATCAATGTTGTTTACATCTACTATGACATACATACATATCTCCACATAGGGGAAATAAAATGAAACACAACAAAACAATGCATTGTTCATCATTGTGATCAATGGTGGCATCAATGTTCCATATAACACTTAAAATAGAACTTATCATTGTAAGAATATCCTAAAAGAATAAACATAGGGATCAGTATGTATCAATGTTGTTTGCGCATCTACTATGACATACATATATATCTGCACATAGGGGAAATAAAATGAAACACAACAAAAAAAGGTGTGCTATCCACCCAACCATATTGAATCATTGAGCATCATGGGCTCTCACCAAACTATTGCATGATGGAGAGAAAACCCTATTTTCTTGTCTTTCATTTTATTTTCCCTATGTGAAGATATGTATGTATGTGAAATTAAATGCAGAAAACATTCATATATACAGACAATATTCATATCTAGCATTCAACCCATTCAGCTTTTTTTTTTGCATGGGTTTGTTACTATGAATTCTTTTGTTTTGTGTTTTTTTCCTCTTTGCCAATTTTATTTATTCTACATTCGATCGTTCCACATGGTTAAAATGTAGAATGTTAATAAAAAAAATTCATTTGATTTATGTGGTTTTAATCTTCTTATGTTGGTTGAGTGTAGAGTATATTCCTGCTACATGTGAGTTCATAAAGTTATGTTGATATTTGATATTTCTATGGTTGCATAGCTTATTTTCAAGCACACATACATAGATAGAATAAATCCACAATGTTGCTCTTGAATAGGAAAACTGCAACTATCAATTGAAACATATTTATTTATTGTTTTGTGGTGATGGTTGCAACACAATAAAATAGTTAATGTTATACAGTTTATGTTATTTTCCATAAGGAATTGTTGATTATCATTCTCTAGATTTCACTATATTGTTTCATTTTCAATAAGATACCATTGAAAAAATAATTTGTCCATATGCAGGGATTTTTTCTTTTTTTTTGCATTGATTTGTTACTCTGAATTCTTCTATTTTGTGGGTTTTTTCATCTGGGTCACTATTGAAACCAATATTGTTTCATTTATGGTTTGCATGTGGTGCTGATTGTTTCTATATTAAGTGCAATAAGAAACATTGGTTTCACCAATGATCACAGTGGTGGAGAATGTATGTTCTTGCTCAGGGCTTTCGTAAGAGCCTATGAGGCTCCATGACCTAATATGGTAGGGTGGATAGCAGGCCTTCTTTTGTTTTTGTTTCATTTTTTGGGAAAAAAATATTAGAGCCAAGACTTTTGTATTACTTTTGCAACCATCACCCCATGCCAAAAACACAAAATAACCTCCAACCACCTTCACAGAAGCTTGACAACAAATGATTGAACTTGCACCTTCACAGAAGCTCACCATCATTGCATCACCATTAATTGTTGTATGGTTTTCGTGTAGTGGAAATTGTTGTAATAAAACTTGCCATTTAAAACCTTAGAAAACATAGTGAAAGTCTGTATAATTTTTGATAAGGCATTGTTGGCTGTTGTTCTGTGGCTTTACCTGTTATCAAAGTTGTGAGCCAAGATGGTGAGCTTCTATGAAGGTGTAAGTTTGATTGCCCTATTCAACACATGTATGAGTATTTTCAACTATTCTTTTATATACTTGTGGACATGGTTGTATGCATGTATACATCTACATATGCATATACATAAACATATATGCATGCAATTGAATTTTCTGAGTGCATACAACATCTTGATACAGATGTGTGTAGATATATGTGTTTGTAATGCATTTGTATGTGTATATGCATACAAATTTGAATGTTTGTGGAGAATAGTGCAAACTCTTATCGTATGCCACACAAAAATAGCCAATAATGCCTTATCGAGAAGAACATGAACTATTTTATTACTTAGCAACCATCGTCACCAAACATAAACCATACAACAATTAATGTTGATGCCAACTAGCATTTAATTTCAATGGCCTTCTCTATCGACGTGCTAAATGCTTTCAATATAAAAAATAAAAAAATAGGCCACCTTTTTTCCAACTAGGGGTTGGACGTCGGATGAATGTAGAGTATATTGCTGCTACATGTGAGTTCATAAAGTTATGTTGCATATGTCTATCTTTGATATTGCTATAGTTGCATAACTTAGAATGATAGGATCTATATTAAGTCCAATAAGAAACATTGGTTTCACCATTGATCATAGTGGTGGACCAATGTGTAGATACATTGTATGTTTGTGAAATTAGATGTAGACAACATTCATATGTATGATAGCCTGTATATTAAGTGCAATAAAAAATGTTGATATCACCATTGATTATGCTAGTGGACAATCTATGTTGGTTTGCCACTATAATGAATGGTGAGAGGCTCTATATTAAGTGCAATAAGAAACATCAGTTTCACCATTGATCATGGTGGTGGACAATGTACTTGCTCAAGGATTTGGTGAGAGCCTATGAGGCTCCATGACCCAATATGGTAGAGTGGAGAGTGGGCCTTCTTTTGTTGTGTTTCATTTTACTTTCCCTATGTGTAGATATGTATGTTTGTGAAATTATATGCAAACAACATTCATATGTACGACAACCTATATATTAAGTTTAATAAAAAAACATTGATATCACCATTGTTTACGCTGGTGGACAATGTATGTTGGTCTGCCACTATAATCAATGGTGAGACCAATGTTTCATCTCACACCTAATATACAACCTATCATTCTAAGAAATCCTTATTGAGGCTTACAAAAATAACAATTATGCTTCGAAAAGTATAAACATAGGACCTATTAAATTCCTTTCTAACCATTGTCTGTATATGAAAACCACAAATGAAATAGTATTGTTAAAGCCACAATTCAACAATCACCAATGCCTTATGGAAAATAGTGCAAATTGTTTCCACAGGCCACACAAAAATAGCCAACAATGCCTTATCGAGAAGAACATGAACTATTTTATTACTTTGCAACCATCGCCACTACACAGAAACCATAAATCAAATAATTTATTCAAGGCCCACAGAACAACAATCAACAATGCCTTACAGAAAATAGCATAAACTGTTCTATTACTTCAACAAGTTTGAAATGCAAGGTCTGAAAAACCTTAAGGTGGGGAAAACAACAAAATAGGATGTTTCATACTAACAAATCCATGCCAAAAAAAAGAACAACCCCATAGCCCAACACATTTTTTTAAATAGTGGATTATATGGGAAAAATCACAAAACAAAAGAATTCACAAAAAACAAATTCAAGGGGGAAAAAACCAACCCCGCATGTGAAGATTTTATTGTAAACAATGCCTTAGTGAAAATAACATAAACTGTTCAATTGCCTTGCAACCATCAACACCACATAGAAACCATAAATGAAACAATATTGGTTTCAACAGTGTCATAGATGACAACAAAATTCATAGTAACAAACCCATGCAAAAAAAAAAAAAACCCTGCACCCGAATAAATTCTTTTTTCAACAACACCTTATCGAAAATGAAACAATATAGCCAAAGCTGGAGAACAACAATCAACAATGCCTTATGGATAACAACATAAATTGTATAACATTTACTATTTTATTGTATTGCGACCATCACCACAAAATGCAAACCATAAATGAAATAATATTGGTTTCAATAGTGACCCAGATGAAAAAACCCACAAAATAGAAGAATTCATGGTAACAAATCCATGCTAAAAAAAAAACCTCACACGTGAACAAATATTATTTTCAACAGTACCTTATCGAAAATGAAACAATATAGCCAAAGCTTTGTAAACAATGCCTTACTAAAAAAAACATAAACTGTTTAATTGCCTTGCAACCATCAGCACCACATAGAAACCATAAATGAAACAATATTGGTTTCAATAGTGTCATTGATGACAACAAAATTCATAGTAAAAAACCCATGCAAAAAAAAAAACAAATAACCCTGCACCCAAACAAATTCTTTTTTCAACAACACCTTATCGAAAATGAAACAATATAGCCAAAGCTAGAGAACAACAGTCAACAATGCCTTATGGATAACAATATAAACTGTATAACATTTAATATTTTATTGTGTTTCGACCATCACCAAAAAATGCAAACCATAAATGAAACAATATTGGTTTCAATAGCGACCTGGATAAAAAACCCACAAAACAGAAGAATTCATAGTAACAAACCCATGCAAAAAAAATAAAATAACCTGGCACATGGACAAATGCTTTTTTCAATAGTATCTTATCAAAAATGAAATAATATAGCCAAAGCTAGAGAACAACAATCTACAATGCCTTATCTATTTTATTGCATTGAAACCATAGCCAAAAAATGGAAGTCATAAATGAAACAATATTGGTTTCAACAGTGACCTAGATGGAAAAACCCATGAAATAAAAGAATTTATAGTAACAAACCCATGCAAAACCATCGCCACAAAGCACATACCATAAATGAAACAATATTGGTTTCTACAATGACCTAGATGAAAAAACTCAAAAGAAAAAATAATTCACAATAACAAACAAATGCAAAAAAAAAAATTTCCTTGCAACCATTGCAATTACATGGAAACTATAAATGAAACAATATTGGTAAAGCCAAAAAACAACAATCAACAATTCCCTATGGAAAATAACATAAACTATTTTTGAAATAATCTACAAAGGGTTTTTTCAATATGCACCTCTTCCCCCTTGCTTTAAAGGGGTTTCCCAAATGCACCTCCTCCTACTTGCTTCAATGCACCTCTTCCTGTTTTCTTTCTCTCAGCTCCCTTCTTTCTCAAATGACTACAAAAATGGGGAAAATTTATTAGAGCTGAGACTTTAATATTGCTTTTTCAACCATCGCCCCATGCAAAAAACACAAAATAACCTCCAACCACCGTCATAGAAGCTCGACAATGGATGATTGAACTTGCACATTCATAGAAGCTTTCCCTCCTCGCTCATAGCTCTAATAGTAGGTAAAGCCACATACCAACACCCAACAATGCCTTATTGAAAATTGTGTAGAATTTCACTATGTTTTCTGAGGTTTTAAATGATAGGTGTTATTACAACCATCACCACTACACGAAAAACATACAACAATTAATGTTGATGCCAATTGGTGCTTAATTTTTTTGGCCTTCTCTATTAATGCACCAAACACTTTTAATATAAAAAATCAAAAAATCGGCCACCTTCTTTCCAACTGGGAGCCAAACACCGGAAGGGTTAAAAATTGGGAAGGTTGACAAAAATTCTAACCAAAGTGCACACAATAAGCCTATCAACTTATTAACATTAAATTTGATTGTTATAATAGTGGTTAACATTAATTTATTTCATTGAACAAGTTTGGAACAATGCTACATCAGCCAAATTTGAGATGCCAAAAAAAGGCTTGTTGAGAAGGGATTTTGACCCAATCACCAGTTGGAGGCCATTGGAGAAGGTGTATTTTAAACAACTTGCTACATATTCAGTGTAGGTTGCATGAGGATGAGTCTCATTGAAGCCCAAGTCTTGATACACGTAAGGAGGGATCAGGGATGCCACTAATGGTGGCGCTAGTTGGATAAGATTGTTAATGATAACCAACCTCTTCAATAATTGCATTAGCTTTCCTAAATCCTCATGATGCAATAATACCAATTGACATACAAAAATATAGGCTTTAAAATTGACTTAGAGGATTGACTGTGACTAGAAAAAATCTCCAAAGGGTCTACAAATGAAGCTCAAGGAAGTTGCACAGTGGGTAAATGAAATCTGATTAAAATATGCCAAAAAAATGTAACACACTAAGACCTCCGACGTTGCAATGTGAATAATAGTTGCAAATTTAATGATGAAATTAGTGGCAGAGGTGAATGAGTGGGAGGTGTGAAGGAGGTGATGGGCATAAGAGATCCCTAAGAGGCTATTTGTGGGGGTCGCGTGGGGTGTGCATGGAAATATTGCAACACCTCCTTGTATCACACTTCCTCCTTGTATCACACTTCCTCCTCACATTCTTAGGCTAAGAAATTCCTCAGTTGCCTCCATATTGAAAGCTATATCTAGTGAATGATGCTCAGTCCTACTAATGGTGAGCGCGCTTTGTTTTGGATGTGACCAAAAAAATAATGAAGCCACCTTTTTGTGAGGATGGAGATACTGAGGTTGAAATTTGTTGTAGGTCAAATGGATTCTATAGTGACAAGGTCGATTTTGTTTTATTTAGACACATATAATAAAATAATAAAAAATTCCATAGAACAGATAATTGTGACCTAGAAATAGGCCAAAATACATGCAATAGGAAAATTTCTTCAAAATATAATTTTTAGCCGATAGGCCTATTGTGTGGAATTTTCCTGGAATTTTCATTAGCCTTCCTAGTTTTTAACCCTTCTGACATCTGGCTACTGGTCGGAAAAAGGTGGTGGATTTTTATTTGAAAAATTAAAAGTGTTTGGCGTGTCGATAGAGAAGACCGATGAAATTAAATGGTGGTTGACATCTTTGCACTTTGATAGAGAAGGCCAACAAAATTAAATGCTAGTTGGAATCAACATTAATTGTTGAATGGTTTCTATGTAGTGGCAATGGTTGTAATAATACCTGCCATTTAAAACCTCAAAAAACATAGAGAAATTCTGCACAATTTTTGATAAGACATTGTTGGGTGTCATTTTGTGGCTTTACCTACTATAAAAAGAGTGAGCCAGGAGGGTGAGCTTCTATGAATCAAAGTTGTGAGCTAGGAGGGAAATATTTTTTGAAGGTGTAAGTTCGATCATCCATTATTGAGCTTATATGAAGGTGGTTAGAGGATATGGGTATGTGCAAGATCATCATGGAAAAATAGGCCCTTAAGTGGCAAAAATTCAAAAAAAATAGTGTTAGGCAACTTGGCATAAAAATTTGAATAAGTTATCTATATTATTTCAAAAAATATGTAACAATAGAATCTATAGAAAATTGAATGTAGTTTCTAAACTACTAGGTTTATTTTAAAATAAATAAAATCTATTTGGTGAAAATTGAAATTTAATCAGAGTACTTAAATTTTAGGGAAAAAATAAGTAATAATGTCACGTTTGACCACCCTAACCATAATAAAATGATAATATTTTTTTAAAGATTTTATATATAAGTAGAGGACTCATGTCCGGATGTGATGCATATTTTTTGTAATTTTTTTCTAAGTAAATAATTAATTATGAATTTTATTACAACTTTTAAAAATAATAAAACTTCATGTATGTTCGTCACCTTAACTTGGTCAAAACTTCATGAAATTTATTTTTATTTTTAATCCTATATAGTATGTGAAGCATAGAATGTGACACATATTTCAAATTCAAAAATGTGATCTTGTTTGAAAGTTATAGATGTTTTTCAATCAATATCGATCAAACTTTAGTCGTAATTCAATAGAAAATGAATAATAATTATTTATTAAATTCAAATTAAAACACATAATTTATATTGGTGGAAAGATGAGAATCTCCTCTAAAAACCCTTTTCGTTTCATCAATTTTGGGTAAAAAAAAGTCCGATCACATACCCTACAAATACCCATAATATTCCACTTTTTTGGCCAATCATGATCCTGCACATACCCATATTTTGAGTTTTTTGCATGAGGCGATGGTTGCAATAGAAATACAAAAGTCTCAGCTCTAATAAATTTTTCCCCATTTTTATAGTTGTTGGAGAAAGAAGGGAGCTAAGAGAAAGCAAGCAGGAAGAGGTACATTTGGGAAACCCATTTAAAGAAAATGGGAAGAGGTGCATATTGAAAAAACCCTTTGTAGAGTATTTCGAAAACAATTTAATGTTACTTTCCATAGGGCATTGTTGATTCTTATTCTATGGCTTTAACAATATTGTTTCATTTATGGTTTTTGTGTATTTGTGTATTTGCAATGGTTGCAAGGAAATAGCTTTATATTGTTTCATTTATGGTTTCCATATAGTGGCAATGGTTGGAAGGCAATAAAATAATTTATGCTATTTTTGACAAGGCACTGTTGGGAAATAAATTTGTCTACGTGTGGGGTTATTTTTTTTTTTCCTTGCATGGGTTTGTTACTGTGAATTCTTTTGTTTTGTGGGTTTTTTCATCTAGGTCACTCTTGAAACCAATATTGTTTCATTTATGGCTTTCATTTTGTGGTGATGGTTACAATGCAATAAAATAGTTAATGTTATACAATTTATGTTGTTTTCCATAAGGCATTGTTGAATGTTGTTCTCTAGCTTTGGCTATATTGTTTCATTTTTGATAAGGTACTATTGAAAAAAGAATTTGTCCACATGCGGGGTTATTTTGTGTTTTTTGCATGGGTTTGTTACTGTAAATTCTTTTGTTTTGTGGGTTTTTTCATCTGGGTCACTATTGAAACCAATACTGTTTCATTTATGGTTCGCGTTTTGTGGTGATGGTCGCAACACAATCAAATATTAAATGTTATACAGTTTATGTTGTTATCCATAAGGCATTGTTGATTGTTGTTGTCTAGCTTTGGTTATATTGTTTCATTTTCGATAATGTGCTGTTGAAAAAAGAATTTGTTCAGGTGCAGGGTTATTTTATTTTATTTTATTGCATGGGTTTGTTAGTGTGAATTCTAGTGTCGTCTATGACATTGTTGAAACTTATATTTTTCTCTAATAGTTTATGTTATTTTCCATAGGGCATTGTTGATTGTTGTTCTGTAGCTTTACCAATATTGTTTCATTTATGGTTTCCATGTAGTTGCAATGGTTGCAAGGAAATATCTATATTGTTTCATTTATGGTTTCCATATAGTAGTGATGGTTGGAAGGGAATAAAATAGTTTATGCTATTTTTGACAAGGCACCATTGGGAAATAAATTTGTTTGTGTGCGAGGTTATTTGGTCCTTTTTGCATGGGTTTGTTACTGTGAATTCTTCTATTTTATGGGTTTTTCATCTATGTCACCATTGAAACCAATATTGTTTCATTTATGGCTTCCGTTTTGTGGTGATGGTTGCAATGAAATAAAATAGTTAATGTTATATAGTTTATGTTGTTTTCCATAAGGCATTGTTGACTATTGTTCTCTAGTTTTGGCTATATTGTTTCATTTTTGATACACATTAAAATAGTAAATGTTATAGAGTTTATGTTGTTATCCATAAGGAATTGTTGATTGTTGTTCTCTAGCTTTGGCTATATTGTTTCAATTTTGATAAGGTACTATTGAAAAAATGAATTTGTTTGGGTGCAGGGTTATTTTGTTTTTCTTTTTGCATGGGTTTGTTACTGTGAGTTTTGTTGTCATCTACGACATTGTTGAAACCAATATTGTTTCATTTATGGTTTCTGTGTGGCATCAATGGTTGCAAGGAAATTAAATAGTTCATGTTATCGGGGTTGTTTTTTTCCCCCTTGCATGTGTTTGTTGCTATGAATTCTTTTGTTTTGTGGTTTTTCCTGTGTAATCCACTATTTAATTTTTTTTTGGGTTGCAGGGTTGTTCTATCTTTTGGGCATAGCTTTGTTAGTATGAAACCTCTTGTTTTGTGGTTTACCCACCTTGAGGTTTTTCAAACCTTACATTTAAAAATTGTTGAAAGTAATAAAATAGTTTATGCTATTTTCCATAAGGCATTGTTGATTGTTGTTATGTGGCCTCGAATAAAGTATTTGATTTATGGTTTTTGTATAGTGGTGATGGTTGCAAAGTAATCAAATAGTTCATGTTCTTCTTGATAAGGAATTGTTGGCTATTTTTGTGTGGATTGCAGAAACAATTTGCACTATTTTCTATAAGGCATTGGTGATTGTTGAGTTGTGGCTTTAGCAATACTATTTCATTTGTGGTTTCCATATACTGGCGATGGTCTGGAAGGAATTAAGTAGGTCCTATTTTTATATTTTTCGAAGGATAGCTATTATTTGTCTAGGCCTCAATAAGGATTTTTTAGAATGACAGGCTATATATTAAGTGTGAGATGAAACATTGGTCTCACCATTGATTATAGCGGTAGACCAACATACATTGTCCACTAGCATAATCAATTGTGATATCAATGTTTTTTATTACACTTAATATACAGGTTGTTGTACATATGAATGTTGTCTACATTTAGTTTCACAAACATACATATCTGCACATAGGGAAAATAAAATGAAACAAAAAAAAAAGAAGGCCTACTCTCCACCCTACCATATTGGGTCAAGGAGCCTCATAGGCTGTCACCAAACCCTTGAGCAAGAACATACATTTTCCACCACTGTGATCAATGCTGAAACAAATGTTTCTTATTACAGTTAATATAGAGCCTCTCACCATTGATTATAGTGTTAGACCAACATACAATCTCCATGAGTGTAATCAATGGTGATATCAATGTTTTTATTACACTTAATATACAATTTGTCATACATTTGAATGTTTTATGCATGCAATTTCACATACATATCTACACATAGGGAAAATAAAATGAAACACAACAAAAGAATGCCCGCTCTCCACCTTACCATACTAGGTCATGGAGCCTCATAGGCTCTCACCAAACCCCTGAGCAAGAACATAGATTGTCCACCACTATGATCAATGGTGAAACCAATGTTTCTTATTGCACTTAATATAGAGCCTATCATTCTAAGTTATGCAACCATAGCAATATCAAAGGTAGACATATGCAACATAACTTTATGAACTCACATGTAGTAGTAATATTCTCTAAACTTAGCCAACACAAGAAGATTAAAACCACAAAAATAAAATGAAAAAATTATGAAACCTCCTGTTCGGTGATCCCACAATAGTGGTTTACAATTTTTGGCCAAACTAGACACTGAAATAATTTTTTTTAACTAAATCTTCACATTCGGGAACCTATAGTGGCTAAACTGTGAGGAATTTGAAGATGATGAAAACTAGAGTCTCATCACATTCTGTCTGTAGATTCTAAAAATATTTTTTTCAATTTTTTGGGAATCAAATTGCACTTCTTTTTCCATCTCCCACGAAAACTTGTTTTTTTTAGAAAACAATATTTTTAAAAAGTGGCGCACATCATATAATGCATAAATTTTTTTCCATGAAGGATAAAATTATAATTCTTTTGAATTTTTGATTTGCAACTTCGATATCTAGTGCTTCCACTTGGTTAGATAGTTTTTTATTGAATATTTTTTCTTTAATCAATTTTCAAAGTCAAACCAATTACAATTCAGACATAACGCGACCGTATAATGCGTAACCTCTTTTGTATATATAAAAATTCATTTTTTAATTTATTTTTGTTGGATCAAGGACTTAAATATTTGGTGCACTCATATTTTTCAATTTTTTTTTTGATAATCTATTATTTTTCCATATGTGTAAAACAGAGACCTTCATTCTTGATGAAAAACTTATGTTTAATAAAACTAAAAAAATAAATACATGATAAAACCAAAACATATTAAAATTTTATTTGTTGGATAGCTCATTTTGAGGACTCCCTGATTCCAGTTGGGTTCGTGAATTCTCCTCCATTTTCATCCTCAACCCAAGCTTCAAGGAAAATTCTAGTTTTTTGTCTTGAGAGGCGAGGGAGGTGGGAAAAGGGGGTTCGCTAGAACCAAGGGGGTTTCTAGCTAACCCCCAGGGGTTCAGCGAACCTGGGTCATTCGAACCCCCTTTCAAAAAGGGGTTTTCATTATTTTTTTGGTGGGATGGGGTCCACCTTGCATTTAACTTGGTTCGCATGAACCAGGGTTCATTCGAACCCTTTTTTGGTTCGCTCGAACCAAAGGATTCATTTGAACCCCAAAAACCAAAATTTTGGTATGGGGTCATTTTTTGCCACTTTTCCTTCCTCACTCAAATCGAAACCACTTTTGTGGGTTTACCCTATTTTGTGGTTTTCCCTTATTGTGTGCACTTTAGCCAAAAATTTTGTCAGCGTTCTTGATTTTTAACCCTTTTGGCGTCTGGCTCCTAGTCAGAAAAAAGGTTGTGGTTTTTAAAAAATTTAATATTAAAAGCATTTGGCATGCCAATAGAGAAAGCCAATGAAATTAAATTTTGATTGGCATCAACATTAATTTTTGTATGGTTTATGTGTAGTGGCGATGGTTACAAAGTAATAAAATAGTTCATGTTCTTCTTGATAAGGCATTGTTGGCTATTTTGTGTAGCCTATGGTAATAGTTTGCACTATTTTCCATAAGGCATTGGTGATTGTTGACCTATGGATTTAGAAATACTATTTCATTTGTGGTTCCCATATATTGGTGATGGTTGGAAAGGAATTAAACAGGTCCTATGTTTACACTTTTCAAAGGATAGTTAATTTTTTTCTAGGCCTCAATAAGGATTTCTTAGAATCATAGATTGCATATTAAGTGTGAGATGAAACATTGTTCTCATCATTGATTATAGTCGTAGACTAACATACATTGTCCACTAGTATAATCAATGGTGATATCAATGTTTTTTTATTACACTTAATATAATACATGTGGAAAATGTATATACACACATACACACTCACACATACATATAAACATTCAAATTTGCATGCATATACACATACAAATGCATTACATACACATATCTACACACATCTGTATCAAGATGTTGTATGCACTCAAAAAATTCAATTGCATGCATATATGTTTATGTATATGCATATGTAGATCTATACATGCATACAACCATGTCCACAAGTATATATAAGAACAACTATAAATACCGATACATGTGTTGAATAGGGCGATCAAACTTGCACCTTCACACAAGCTCACCATCTTGGATCACAACTTTGATAGCAGGTAAAGCCACAAAATGATACCCAACAATGCCTTATCAAAAATTGCGTAGACTTTCGCTATGGTTTCCAAGGTTTTAAATGGAAGGTGTTATTAAAACCATCACCACTACATGGAAACCATACAACAATTAATGTTGATGCCAAGATGAAAATCTTCTGTGAAGGTGCAAGTTCAATCATCAATTGTCAAATTTTTTGTGAAGGTGGTTGGATGTCATTTTGTGTTTTTTGCATGGGGTGATGGTTGTAAGAGCAATACAAAGGTCTTGGCTATGATAATTTTTTCCCCAAAAATGAAACACAACAAAGGGTCTTCTCTCCACCCTATGATATTGGGTCATGGATCCTCATAGGCTCTCACCAAACCCCTGAGCAAGAACATACATTCTCCACCATTATGAGCATTGGTGAAACCAATGTTTCTTATTGCACTTAATATAGAAACAATCGACACAACACACAAACCATAAATGAAATAATATTGGTTTCAACAGTGTCCTAAATGACAACAAAATTCATAGTAAATCACCACAAAACATGAGCCATAAATGAAACAATATTGGTTTCAATAGTGACCCAAATGAAAAAATCTAGAAAATAGAAGAATTCATAGTAACAAACCCATGGAAAATAAACAAAATAACCCCACACACGAAAAAATTCTTTTTTCAATAATACCTTATTGAAAATGAAAGAATATAGCCAAAGCTAGATAACAACAATCAACAATGCCTCATGGAAAACAATATAAATTGTATAACATTAACTATTTTATTGTGTTGCAACCATCACCACAAAAGAATGGATACATATGTTTCAATTGGCAGTTGCAATTTTCTTCTTTGAGAACTTAGCATTGTGCATTTATTCTATCTATCTATGTGCGCTTGAAAATAAGTTATGCAACATAACTTTATGAACTCACATGTAGTAGAAATATAATCTACATTTATCCAACACAAGAAGATTAAAACCACAAAAATCAAATGAAAAAAATTTGATTACATTCTACATTTTAACCATGTGCAATGATTGAATGTGGAATAAATAAAATTGGCAGAGAGGAAAAAAAAAAATAGAAGAATTCACAGTAACAAACCTATGAAAAAAATAGAATGTGTTGAATGCTAGATATGAATATTGTCTGTCTATATTTTATTTCCCCTATGTGCAAATATGTATGTATATCATAGTAGATGCAAACAACATTGATACATATTGATCCCTATGTTTATTCTTTTGGGACATTCTTGGAATGATAAGCTATATTTTAAGTGTTATATGGAACATTGATGTCACCATTGATCACAGTGATGAACAATGCCTTGTTTTGTTGTGTGTCATTTTATTTCCCCTATGCATAGATATGTATGTCATAGTAGATGCAAACAACATTTATACATATTGATCCCTAGGTTTATTCTTTTGGGACATTCATGGAATGATAAGCTATATTTTAAGTGTTATATGGAACATTGATGTCACCATTATTTGCAGTGATGGACAATGTATGTTCTTGGTTGGTTGTTTTGTAAGAACATAGACTATTTTTTAAATTCCCTACAAAGGTTTTAACAAATGTACCTCTTCCTGCTTTCTTTCTTTCAACTACCTTCTTTGTCCAGCCATTGTAAAAAGCCAAAAAAAATGTTTTAGAGGAAAAAATACATAAAATAGATGAATTCATAGTAAAAAACCTATGCAAAAAAAAAGGGTTGCATGTTGCATATGAATATTTTCTATATATAATAATGTTTTCTGCATCTAATTTCACATACGTAGATATCTGCATATAGGGAGAATAAAATGAGTGACAAGAAAAGATGACTTTGTCTCCATCTTACCATAGTTTGGTGAGAGCCTATGATTCTCCATGACCCAATATGGTTGGGTCGATAGCATGCCTTGTTTTGTGGTGTTTCATTTTATTTCCCTATGTGTAGATATGTATGCATGTCAAAGTAGATATAAACAACATTCATACATACTCTTCCCTATGTTTATTCTTTTGGGAAATATAGTTGTTATTTGTTTGAGCCTCAATAGGGAATTCTTGGAATGATAAAATATATATTAAGTGTTATATGAAACATTGAAGCCTTTTTTTAATTATTTATTTTCCCTCATATTGTTAATTTCTTTAAAAAAATTTGAGAGATCATGTTGTGTTTTGAAGATCTTGATGGTTGACATTTTATTGGTGTTCTATATTTCTTGTATGCGTTTTGGCTGGGGTTCTTGTGAGCCTTTATTGCTTTAATTGAACATTCGGCCCTCATTTTGTTGTGGCATAGATCTCATAGTTAGCCACTGACATTGCAACTCTAAAATTTTTAAAGAGAAGCCCCAACAATATCGGTGGACTCTGGTTCTCCCCAGGCTACTGAAAAATCCTCGAGCACCAATCCCATAAGTTTGTTCCTTGTTTCATTTTTGCTGCTGAGAATTGTATTAGCTATTTTCCATGTGCATCCAATGAATTGTGAATATGCTTCATTTGAATTAACAATCCTTGTAATATATAGTCTAACTAATTTATATTTGATCTCTTTATGTTTCCTTTTCCTTTTATTTTGTTGGCCATTTGGGAGTGGCCTATGTGTTAGAAAATAAGGGTTGCAACTTTGAGATGTTTCAACATTGCTATGTTCTTTCTTGTTTATATTCAATGAAAAATATAATCTTGTTTGCTTCTTGCTTGACCTTTCCCTCCTTTCATATTCATCTATTTTATGTAATTTTGAAGTCGTGATTTTGTAACAACGTATATTTATCTATGTGTTTAAATATCAGATACCAATAATTGATTCGTTTTGTGTTGCCTTTATCCCCTGCTTTTGCTTCTAGAGTTGTGTCACAGTCTTGAACATCTAATTGCTTTGGCTTAGTTGAGAAAAACTACCTTGTAGGATTCAAATTTATGGCCAACCTTGATAAGGCATGCAATCCAATCTATTAATGTTGGAGATGTTGTCCAATCTTTGATTCTTCAATTGATGTTTGTTGTGCATGTTTTGCACACACGCCCCATTCGGAACGGGGACCCTCTCTTCTTGTTACATTGTTGGGTCATTTTGTGTCATTGCCTCATTTTGCATGCCCCCAATTTTGGTTTCTAAAATGGTCAACAAACCTCATAGTATCATTTCAAGTCAACCATGTTTCACCCCACAAAATTTTTGAGTCCTTCGGGTCCTCTGGGTCCGCCCTAATGAATTTCCTTAGCCGAATGTCCCTACTTGCTTGATTTTATTTTTCCTTCATTTTTGACTCTGGGAATAAGTTTCTTGTGGATTTGGCACGTTTTGTGGTGCCTAAGTGAACTACCAAGGTTTCGTTAAGTTTCGAGAAGTTGTGAAAATTTCATTCCAGGACCCGGCCCCCCATGGCCGTTTTGAACATCTGCTGGCCCCTGACGACCCGACCTTTTGAACCCAGCCCCTCCATGTCCATTTCTGGGACTCCATCCCTCCATGGCTATTTTGAACATCTGCTGGCCCACGATGACCTGGCCTCTAGAACCTGGCCCCTCTGTGGCCGTTTCTGAGACTCCATCCCTTCGTGGTCGTTTTGAACATCCGTCGGCCCTTGGCAACCCAACCTCTAGAACTCAGACCCTTCATGGCCATTTTGAACATCTGTTGGCCCCCGAAAACCCAACCTCTAGAACTCGGCCCCTTCGTGGCTATTTCTGGGACTCCATCCCTTCATGGCTGTTTTGAACATCTGTCAACCCCCCGTGACCTAGCCTCTAGAACTTGGCCCCTCCATGGTCATTTCCGGGACACCATCCCTCTGTGGCCATTTTGAACATCCACTAGCCCCCGGTGACCCAGCCTCCGAAACCCAACCCCTCTGTGGTCGTTTCTGGGACCCAGCCCCTCCGTGGCCATTTTGAACATCCACCGGCCTCTAGTGACCCAGCGTCTGAAACCCGACCCCTCTGTCGCCGTTTCTAGGACTTTGTCCCTTCGTGGCCATTTTGAACATCCACCAGCCCTCGCTGACCTAGCCTATGGAACCTGACCCCTCCGTGGCCGTTTCTGGGATTCTGCCCCTCCTAGGTCATTTTGAACATCCACTGACCCTCGACAACCCGGCCTCCGGAACTCGACCCCTCCATGGCCGTTTCTAGGACTCTGCCCCTCTCTCGCCATCTGAGACTTTCCTTCTAGGCCACTATGTGCTCATTGTCATTTCAAAAGGGTGGTGACCCTCCGGCTTTCCCCTTCCAAACTTTCACTTTTTCAAAAATGAGTTCAATCTTGAGGAAGTTTTTCTTGGCTCTCTTTCTTCCCCTTTTCCCATGCGCTATAATTAAAAAATCTTGGTTTTGCAAATTTTTGTGATGTCTAGGAACTTCCGTTCCAGTTTGTTGTCCCCCATTCGCTACCCGCCCCATTGGGCCTGCATTAATGTTTATGGTCCAAATGAGCTCCAAATATGAATATTATGACATTTTGATGATGCATGGATGCATCTAACAAGGATTTTGGAGGATTTGACTAACATTTTCCTTGATTTATTTATGAAAGAATTTACAACACTTCATATATGCAGGATTCAAGGAGCCTACCGCGGGTTGGTCAAAGAGACCCATTAAGAAAGCTGAACAAGGAATGCGCATAGCTCCTATCACCATTCATTTCATGTTCGCCTATCCCCTTAGCACTCTCCAACAGGGTCAGTGTTAGAAGAAGGCCTGTGCCAAGGAAGTCAATAACAAAAATGCAAGGGGGTGGCCTTGAAGAATGCATGAGGGAGTTGTCCTAATTTTCACCAAATGATGATGACCTATCCCCCGAATCAGGGGCAACCAATCCATTGATGTTAGTCATCGACGGGCCCGTTTGATCCAATGGAAAATGTTGCGAACACATCAAGCAAAGGGAAAATTTTAGGCAGTTTCTACTACAGTGAAAAGGACAATCAACCAGATGACAAAATTGCTATAGTGACTGGCCATTATAGGACAAAATAAGGAAAAGACAAAACATGTAATTTAAATTGCTAAATATTGAGGGGTAGGTGAAACCCTAATGTAAAAAAATCTAGGCCATTCGATGTAATTCAACCCTATCCATTCATTTGGGCTTTGGAAAACTATAAATAGGGGCTTGCTCCTCATTTGTAAAGGGTTGGAGAGTTGTAAAAATCATTTTCTGCAATAGAAGACAACATTTCATGATTTTATGGTATTTGATGAACTTTCAACCCATACTTTTAGCACTTGTTGATGACAAACTGTTGTGTTAAGTTAGCCTGGGCTTCTTGATTTCAATGCTACAACTTACTTTAGGGTATGTGTAGGATCATCATGGAAAAGATAGGCCCTTAAGTGGCAAAAAAATTAGAAAAATCAGAGTTAGACAACTTGAATTAAATTTTTTAATAAGTTATCTATATTATTTCAAAAATATGTAAGAATAGAATCTATAGGAAATTGAATGTAGTTTCTAAACTACTAGGTTTATTTATAAAAAAAAAAATCTATTTGGTGAAAATTTGAAATTTCAATGCAATAGTACTTAAATTTCAGGGAAAAAATAAGAAGTAGGTGTCTATCTTACCACCCTAACCATAATAAATGATAATATTTTTTTATAATATTTTAGATATAAGTAGAGGACTCATGTCAGATGTGATGCATATTTTTTTGTAATTTTTTTCCAAATAAATAATTAATTATGATTTTTTTATTACAAATTTTAAAAATATAAAAAAATCGCTTGTCTACCACCTTAACTTGGTCAAAACTTCATGAAATTCATTTTTTTTTTTAATCCTATAGTATGCAAAGCATAAAATGTGACGCATGTTTTGGATTCAAAAAATGTGATACCATTTGAAAGCTATAGATGTTTTCAATCACCCTATCAATCAAGACTTTAGTTGTAATTCAAATAAAAAATGAATAATAATTATTTATTAAATTCAAAGTAAAGCATAATTTATATAGGTGGAAATTTGAGAATCTCCTTTAAAAACCCTTTTTATTTAATTAATTTTGGGTTAAAAAAAGTTGTCAGCCTACATACCCTACAAATACCCATCATATCGCCACTTTTTGGCCCATCAATATTCTGCACATACCCTTCAATCGCATGTGCATGATGTGCATGTGCAATCTGAAAATCTACAGTCCTCAGAATATTGCATTGATTTTGTGTAACTATAGGTTCCTCTTGGCCAAGCAAAACCCAGTTTAGGGAGTTTTTCTACTATAGCAGCCACCATTGTTACTATTCATTCGTAGCTTAGGATTAGAACAACTTTAATAACCCTTCTCCTTTTGCTATTTCTTTTAGTCCTTGGTTAGAGTAGGATCTCAAGCATCACCATGAAGCTAAATCAGATGAATTTGGTGGGTTTTAACTTGTTGTTTTGACTGGGCAGCCACTGTTCATTTACATCCAACACTTTAAAACTATATTTGCAGGCCCAACTTCCCACACTTTGTAACTCATCCATAAGTCCACCTTGTGATCCCAACAAATCACGTAAATCAACTGAGATATTCCAAGCAATTTCAAGACCTAACATTAGAGACCTTGGGATAGTATTCTGCAATCTAATTGTGGAAGATTATCTTTCAAGAGAGGTAATGCACCTACGCATTGCCTGTTTTGAGAAGTGCATAAAAAACACATCAACAAAAATGAGACTAGAAGAAGGGTATGACTTGTTGAGGCTAAAAAGCTAAAAGCTGGAACTTAAAAAGATGACTTTCAAAGAAGAAATCTGAGATAGAGAGATCTCTTTTAATGCTAAAAATCAGAAAATTCTTAAGGCAAGTAGAAGTTGAGTCAAAATGGAGCAGCATGCACAAATTGGCATCACTTAGCTACATGCAGATTTAAATAGAAGTATGAGGAAACCGTTGTAGCAATTCACATCAGTGAATAAGTGTAGGATTCATTGCACTCACAGACACAATGAATTGGGGTGTCTAACATTCTTGGAG
>VDFB02036092.1:0-43364 GCA_007258455.2 Sequoia sempervirens
CTAATTTAATGTTGTAAAGTGTATTTATTTACACTTTCACATCAAATTTTGGACCCTATTGCATTTATGACCTTTATATTATCACTAATAGGCCCCTATGACCACATATTGTGCATCCTGAGGCATAATTTAATAAAAAACCTAACTAAATCAACATAAAAGCTTAAATTCTCAGCTCCCCGACATCCTAGCTGGAAAAATAGCCCCTATGGGACCCATTTTCCACTTTGGGTGAATGAGTCCCATCTAGGTGGGGCTCATTCACCTAGGAAGGCAAATGAGTCGCGTTTGAGCTATTTTCAGGGTTTGAGTAGGAAAAGGTGGGCTTTTAATTCAAATTTCTCCTAGGTCAACCTTGGGGATCAAATTAATGGTTATGCTAGTGAATTTCCTATATAAAAAAGCTTCCAAATCATTATTTCATCCATCCATCCATGTTTTCAAGTCAATCCTCAAGGGTTAATCATGTTGAGTCTTCACAAGGTCATCAAGATAGCTTTCAAGATCAATTATAAGGCATTCAAGAGAAAGATTCTTCATCAATTGTTGTAGCATTTCAAGATCCATCATCATGGAAAGGTTCTAATTTCATTGTCTCATGTTCATGCTTCATTATCTTATTTCATCATTTGGTTTAACTACCCAAAAGGGGTTTGACCAAGGCAAACCCCTATTCCCTGACAATCAACATTTTCTCTCTTTCTTTGTGTGATTGCAGATCTAGGTACTTTGAATGCTTGGAGATCATTGAATAATAGGTTACAAGGTTGTTGGATTTGTCTCGCCATTTGCTAGGTCATCATCTTCACAAAAATTCACCTACAAGCCCGAAATTGGCAGTTTCAAATCCAGGAACCTAAAGAAGCAAAAAGAGCAAACTGAGAGGTGTAGATTAGAACTCTGAATTTCCAGAAAATCCAAACTAGAATAATTCACCACAAGTGGCAAATAAGTCCCATTTTTGGTCAATTTTTAGATTTTGGCATTTTCGGATACCCTTTTTCAAGAAACCTATTCTTGTCCAGAAACCTCGATCTGGGACTAATTCAACCAGATTGGTGAATGAGTCCTAGTGAGCCAAAATTTTAGAATCAATAGAATTTCTAATCTCCATCCAAGTCTCTACAAGTTTCCAAGTGCACACTTACAATTTTATAGTTTTTTTTTATTCTTCTTGCATTTTCAACCCATTTAGTTCAATTTTGCATATCACATTGTGTTTTCAAACATTTTGTATTTTCCAAGTTTACACTTGGTGGTGAACTCCTTTCTTTTCTCAATCATATCCTAGAATACCTTAATATCAGATCTCTTCCATCCTTTATTGGGTTTATATCTCTAAGGTATGCTTGAGTGTGGCAATTGCGAAATTTGATCCCTCTCCTTGTATCCATTTTGTGAACAAGGAAGTGAAGCATCCTTTTCTAGTGTCCACAAGTTTAATGTCTAGTTTGGACAAAAATTGTAAACCAATATTATAGGATCACCCTAGTACAAATTCATCTTTCAATCTAGGTTCGGTGTCAGTGGGTCAATTCTCAAGAATGTTGTCTGAGGTTTGCTATGTTTCCTTGGAGCTTGCAAACTTTGTCTAGTATGCCTATAAATCCTTGAGTATTTTCATAAGTTCCCACTAAATGTGGGTGGGGACTCCAAGACCTCTACATCTTGGTGTGCATTATTTGATGAAATCCAAGAAAATTAAAATGAAGATTTTGTTGAGAGGAGATATGGTGAGCCTGAGGTTGTATGATAAGGAATCTTGATGAGAATCTATAGTGAGAATTTTGGAAGGCTCCATATTTCTTGGAAGGAGTTAAGAATTGAAGGGACCTAAACATTTGGTTTATATTTGGAAGTTTCAAACCTGGAAAGAATTGTGTTGCGGTAATATAAAGGAATTTGTGTGTGTCTTTGTGGTTGAAGAAAGCCCAGACTAAAGTTAACCTTTGAAAGAAACTTCATATTGTTGAAGATTCATTCCTCTAGGAAAAGAGGTGGTGACTCTATGCAAAGAACCTAATGAAATTGTGATAATAGCTTTAGATCTATAAATTTTTCTAGTTAGAGGCATAATTTACAACAACTGCAACATATCTAGGTAGTTCCCCTGTTTTAGTTTTCAAGAAGCATAAACTTGTGTGAAAACCATATTGAATGATTTGGAGAAGTTTTGGTTCCCTATTGAGTGAATTAATCATAATAAAGGGAATGGTAGCAGTAATTTTACATACTTATTAGATATAAGTTGAAGTCTTTGTATTATGTTGAAGTATGCTTGTTTTTGAAATCTACCCATTAGACAGATCTTAAACATAAATGTATTTGAGTAATGTATTTTTGGGTCATGGTTAAATCAATGAATAAGGCAATAAATGATCAATTGCAGAGTTGATGTTTCAGGTTTATAAAGGGATGCAAGAAAATGTATCATTCCCTTGTATGTCCCTATGGGGTACCAAGTGAAAGCATGCAGAATGTGCAGCCCATGTCAAGCCCTCAAAGAAATTTATCTATTGGGAGGTATAGACCATTAAACTTTAATGATATTCAGGGTTTCCCAAGCTTTGTTCCAAATGGTGTTAGGGAAAATTTGCAAAAATTCATAGGGAAATCTTAGAATCAACCTATAAGCATCTACAAGTATTTTCTGATTTGATGGGAGATTATGAGATAGACCATGAGGATGTTGTCATCAAGCTTTTTGTTCAATCTCTAAAGGAAGATGCTAGATATTGTTTTTCATACTTACTAGCATGTTCTATCTCTTCATGGAATGAGTTCATGGTAGTATTTATAGAATAGTTTGGTGAAAGAATTAATCCAAGTTTAGTAAGGAAAAACTCATGCAAATTCAAAAGGACAAAGAAGAGTTAGTCCTAGATTTTAACCTCAGATTTGCAAGGGCAATAAGGGATATTCCTGAAAAATATGAGACCAAGTGATCTAGAGTGTTTGATTGTATTTTTAGGTGCATTTGAGGAAGAAATGAGTTATTTTTTGAGAGATAAGGAACCTACAATATTGCATCATGCATATCAAATTTCCATGGACATTAAAAAAAACTTGAGATATTCAATGATGAAGTGATATATGGTTGCAAGTATCAACTATTTTAGCACACCTCATATAAATGGATCAGACAATAGAAGTGTTTGTCATGGTGATGGTACTTCTACTGTTCTGATTTATCCATCATTACCTAATGTAACTAATGGTGAATTCCAAATTGAACATCAATGAATTTTGAGCAATATAGATAAAATTCCTTTTGTTCAAGGATTGTCTAGCATGACAAGGCATAAGGGAGAATCACCATATGATTTGTTTGCAAGGTTTTTGGATGCCTTGTTGGAAATCCCCAAGAATTTTAGACCTAAGGATTTAGTATGCATTGACTTATTTTGTGATATTTTTGAGCTAAGGCTGAGTACCTTGCTAAGAGAGTTGAAGCCTCAAGGTTTTGATCAAATACTTGATTGGATAAGAATTGTTCAGGGAGCCAAATGTGATTATGCACAAAGTATGATGTCTCAAAACATTAATAATGGTTGCCATATTGAGAAAAATTACAAATCAACCTAGGCAGTTGAAAAGGGCATATCATACAATGGACATACATCTTGTGGTATGGGTGAGGACAACAATTGTAATCAATTCACAAGCATCCTATGTGCAAACCAATACATTGGTGATAAGAATGAAGATATGTTTCCAAGTGTTGTTGATGTCTCATCACAAATCAAGGATAAGGATATCGAGAATGAGATTCTAAGCATTCACTTTGAACAATCTAAGCATAGTATATGTGATAATGAATCTCCTTATGATAATGATCATAGGGGCAATGAGGTTTTTGTGTATCTTTTTGAGGAGTATGAATCTTTTTATGGAGATGATTTAGAGGCATTTTCTTCACATGAAGGATGAAATAATATTGATTCTCAGGAGATACTCTTCCCACAAGTGAATTAAAAAATCCCTTATGAGGGATACCTAGAATGCAATCTAGTTATATCATAAACAAAATATGCTAGATTTTTGAGTGATGGTGAGTTCGAAGATAAGAATGTATGTGTTTAGTATCCTAATCCCAAGAACATTGTTAAAAATGATGAAAATTGTGGTGCTAACCAACAGGATAATGTCCTAGTTGCTTATAATTGTCTATGTGAAGCAGAGATGGAATATGCAAGTTTTTTTCAAAAAATGGACATGATTGTTTTTGACAAAGAATGTATTGATGAGAAGGAGAATGAAGAAGCTTGTTCAGTTGCTAATGAACAAAAGCCAGATTATAATGAGCCTTTCACATTTGGAGCAGCATACCTATCAATTAATGATGCACATGAGTTCCTTGCTACTAACCTTATTAATTATGAGCTATTTGAGCCATCCTTTGAAACATTTTGCATTGAGCTGAATGATGACTTGAAAAGTGGGTCAAACTATGTTAATGAGCCTAAAGTGGAAATATTCTTTGATGCATGGGACATTATCAGTAATGGGGTTTTTGGTGATGAAACTAATTTGAATAAGAGCAAAGATACCATGGGTTTTGATGAATCACTTTTCCAAGTTAGCAAAGCATGTGACAGTATGACTAGTTCACAATGCTCAGATGAATGTGAACACCAGTTTGAAAATATGCCTATGTATGAACATTTCTTGTTCATCACACAAGATGAATGTTTTTCTGGCATGGGATAGAAATTGGAGGATAACTCCAAGGCCTTATATGAGCCTTCTATTCATTCTGACTTATCAAAATTGAAATTGCAATGTGACCCCAAAAGATCAGGATATGTGTTTCTAGGTGGAGATATTAAGCAGTGTTTATGAAGGTTTTCAATTTGATGTGCAAAGTGAATTTGATGCCAACTTTAATGACCTCAATGATTAGGTGGATTATGAGTGTTTTAATTTCTCGGTTCAATTGGATAAGCATATGGTGGAATATCAAAATGATTATGGTTTTTGGATTTAATGTCTAATTGTAGTTTCTAGTTGGACAAATTTAATGATGACAATGGCAAGTTCAAACACATGCCAATAATGGTTAATTGCAGTGGAAAAAATAGGGTTAGTTGTTGGGAAATTCATGGCAATATTTTTAGGTTTGGCCCAGTGCAGACAGTAGAAAATAAAGTGTTTGACAGAGGTAAATGTTGGTTTTAAGTTTCTTGCGGGCCTGGGGCCACCCAATGAAGATGAAGCCTATGTAGCTAAAAGGCTTTTGAATGAAAGGTATTGATATGATGAACTTCTAGAGTTTCCATTACATGGAAAATTCCTGAGGCCATACTTCTCCTAAGTATGTTTCTTCCATGTACATTGTACAATCCTATAAAATATTATATATATGGCATGTTTGCTTTGGTCTAGTTCTCTTACCTTGTCCGGGAAAGTCCTTGGTTTTTAGTGTCCCTGTGCTTGGTCTGCTTCAACCTCGAGATCTAGAATCTCACCATGTCTACAAGAGGCATGCATCCCCAACTAGAGCCACTAGTGGAACCCCTAAAAATGCTTTGTGTTCCCCTTAAATTTTTTGGAAAATTCAGCTATCTTCATGTCCTAGGGCTTAGGGTTCTATCCATTGTCATGCCTTAGGATTTGTGTTGCTAAAACCCTTTCTAAATAACCTTTAAGCCTATGTCCTTACAAATGTTATATTTTGGTATTAACCTCTTAGCATCGGTTCTCGGTCATGTTAAAAACATATTAAGTCATTGGGGTCCATGAAGTAATTGGCCCCTTGTGCCTAGGTCTGAGAAATATTTTTATTTTATAAGGTTCATTGATTGACCTTGTTTGGCCTTTACATCCTTTGAATAAAATGGTTTTAAGTATTTTGAGGCCTTTTCTTACATTTTCCTAGGAGGCCCCCTTTTCATAACAACTTGTGAGCACATACAGAATTGATCCACTTATGTTCTTGTTCATCACTCATCGTAGATTGTTCTTTGATCGCTGGCCATGAATCAACAATGGCCGATGAATGGTTTTCCTTTGTATCACTCATTGCGGATAGAGTTTCAACCTTGGTTTTCAAAGTGGCAATGAGTGATATAGGCAGTATCCTCTATATCACAAATCTCTCTTGCTATCACTAATTGCTT
This sequence comes from Sequoia sempervirens, assembly GCA_007258455.2. Lineage (NCBI taxonomy): Eukaryota > Viridiplantae > Streptophyta > Pinopsida > Cupressales > Cupressaceae > Sequoia > Sequoia sempervirens. The sequence goes on from VDFB02036092.1 coordinate 6,120, forward strand.
GTGAGTTTTTGGCTATGAATCAGTGATGCACGATGAAGTCCTATGTTCAAATGTGCCATTGCTAATATGAAGTATTGCCAAGGGTGACACTTTATCAACCCTTGATCTTGTCTTATGGACATGTGGCTTGATCCTGACCGGTCATTGGGAGTTCTCCATCGCTGATGTGTTGTGACCATTAAGACATAAGTCAGCAGTGGGCGATAACACTGTTATCCCTTATGCCCATCATGTCATTTATGGCCATCATGGTTTCAAATGGATTTCAAAAATATGTATTAGCGATGGGTGATGGAATGTATGATGAATATTCCTCTCATCACTGACTCTTAGCACATCGTAGATTCACTTGAGGGAGTGAGAACTAAGGTAGCGATGTGCAATGGCTGTCAAATAACTGATGATTAATGTGCAAAGGATTGTGTGGAAGCTTTCTAAGATTTCATAATTGTTCCCAAGTATGAATGTAAAGGAAAGTGGTGATGCTTGAGGAGCATCATTGATTGTGTTTTAAAACCAAAGAGATCAATAGTCAAGATTCAAAGTTGGATGGCTAGTTGTTAGCTTGCTCGCGCGATCCTCCTTTGAACATTAATGGCTACACACTCCAGTTAGTCTACTTAATGAGGATTTTCAGTTGTTTTACTTCACAATTTGCAACCATCGAGAGCTAAGGAATTTGTTTAGAGCCAAAGAAGAAGCATGTGGGTCTCAGGTAAGAAATTGCAGAGATATTGAAGATAGTTTTTACTGGGTAAGTATATGTTTATACCTTCTCTATTTCAACTGTGTGTAATTGGATGGTTTGGGAAATTCATGAAAATTTTGTACACTTTGAATACCTTGGATTTGCTAGGCAATGTCTAATTTATTTTTGAGTTGGTGGGGATTGTGTGTTGTCTGGGTGGTTATGTGTGCGGAAAGTTTTCTTTTGTGAGCATAAGCCTATTGATCTTTCTTGCAATTTGAAGGTCTATAAACTCTAGTGAAGTTTATTTGCATTTGAAAATTTATAAGTCTTAGCCTTGTTCTTTAGTAAGAATGAGTAAATTTAAGCCTAGTGAGTCTGCCCAGTAAGGAGGCCTAGGAGGATAAATATTCTTGAACCATAGTATGATACACCTGAAATTGAACAAGGTACACCAGGATCTCCTACAAATCCAAAAGCTAAGAGGAGAGCCCATAATAAGTCTGTGGAGGGTGGTGTCATCAACACTTACAACCTAAGAAGTAGGGTTGTTGTTCATAACCAATGTGAGCCTCTTGTTGTGTCCTTAAAGGGATAGATTACTAAGTCAGGGAAATTGGCTAAGTCTTGGGGGAAGAATAAGAATAAGTACCACAAGGCTTATGATTCTTATATGGGGAAGCCTAACACTACCATGGAGGATGGGGCTGGTCCTTTGAGCGATAGGGAAAATACTGACTCAGATTATGCCCAGTACATTCTCACACTTGTAGGTCAAGATAATTCTAATGATGGCGATATAGCTTCTCCAGTTCCAGCAAAATCACAAAGGGGACATGCATATTCTGATTCTGAAGATGATGAACCATTGCAGAGGTAGCGTCTTGATTCACTTTTTTTTTTTTTTGGTGACCAGTGTGAAGGAGAGGTGTTGGACACCACTAAAATGATGAGGGTTTCCTTTTGGAAGGCAGGTAAATCTCCTTCAATGAAAATATAATATTTTTTCTTAGGTGCTGACGAGGAAAAATTCTTTGGATGAGGTGGATGAGAGGTTTTGGTATTGCTGCTACGGCAAAAAATGATGCCTTTTGGAAGGTGGGTAAATCTTCTGTGATGGAAAGGATTTTTGTCTTTTGCGATTCCCCCTCTCTACAAAATGCAAATGTAACCATCTGGGGATTTTTGGATTAAAAAAAGGAAATTGAATTTCAAATGTAAATGTGACTGAAATTGTAATTTGGCATGAGGATTATTGCTCCCATGTTTCTATAAATGGGAATTAAAGGCCAGTTACAGGGGTTCGAATTTTAGGTCTCAAGTGGTCTAGGTTGGAAAACTGAGCTCATGTAAGAGCAGTTTGCAATTCATGCATAGATGAATAGAGTATGAAGTCTAGGTTACATTCTAATTTGTAATAAGGTTAATTAGTCTTACAGTATCAATAGCATATGAATGAAAATGCAAATTTGGAAACAAATTATCTCCTATGTATTTTTTCTTCTAGATTATAAATAAAATGATCAAGGGTCTTTTTGTTTATCTTCAATCATTTTGGCTAAATGAGTGATTTTATTTCTGCTTTGGTTCAAATAACTGATTAAATTATTTATTTAGATCATAGGTTTGTGAGATGAAATTCAAGGATTGCTAAGTAGTTTTTGTTTTCAGCACAGTGAGTTGAATATTGTAATGCAATATATCAAGAGTCTACAAATGTTGAGTCTAATTTCTAATGTATTATAGATTGTTACAAATGTGACTCTGTTACCCAAAGATAAAGCACTGGTCTATTTGTTTGGTCATCTTGAATGTAAATGAGTCAGCCTTGCACCTGACCAAGAGCACAAAATAAGAATGAAAATCATTTAAACATTTTTAACTACAACATATCATTATGAAATATCACTCATTCTTTGCTTTAGGTAGCAATTTCCTTAAGGGTTAGCCAAATCCTTAAGGAATTTTATCTATTAGCATCTGATAGGAATGTATCTGTTTGTTTGAATGTTCATGATAAAATGGTAGAGTATCATATGAACATTATCAAGATCACCCTCTTGGGTTTCACAGAGCCCGAAGAGTAGAAGTAAGGGTCTATTAATCCTTGTTTGTTGGCTAATCCTTACCTTTTCTTATCATTGAATTATGGAAAATTCATAGGCATCTGGTGAGATTAAGTTTGGTTCTTAAAAAATAACCAACACTGTGATTTACTTAGTAGATGATATGGTTAAACATAGAGGTAATAGGTTATTATTGGGGTTAGGATAATCCAATGAAGGGAATAGCCTATGCAAAGATTATGAATAGTCAATATAAATCAATCTAGGAAGGTGGTTGGAATATATGATGTCCACTTGTTATGAGGGAATGAAATACTTTGGCCAAAGTAGTGTAAATTGCCACTATTTACACTGTCAGTCATTGTGATCTAGGTTTACATACTAAGTTGAGGTATGTCATATAAGTAGGTTGTATCCACTATGTGATAGATCTAGATATGTAGGAGACAACACCAAGCTCAGAAAAGGTCATTATTTATTATGAGGTTACCAAACCAATCTCTTCGTCGAAGGGTGGGGCCATCTATCAGTTTGATAGTTGTGTGGGGGACCACAATTAGTGCATGGTTGTCAAAAAAGCACTTGGTTGATGCTTCTCCTCATCAGTTGGTGACCAAAATATGAATGGAGGATTTTCCAGGACTATTTGTATTTCTTATGCCAGTAAGCTCTGCGGAGCCTTTTTTATGTATTTTGCATCCATTATGATAGAAAGAATGTAAAAGTGAAATGATATCATGTTATCATGTTTTATGTAATCAATACTATGGAAAGTATAATAATTGATATAATGCAATGGAAAAGTTTGGAAAAGCTATTATTTCAAATGTGCATGATATCTTTATAGTTATGAAAAGAAAAATTTTATTGCTCATAATGGTCAGATGCTTATTCTATTTACTTGAGGTTAAAACCTAGGAAAGTTACTATGTAGAACATTGGGAATGTTACACTTTTAGGCCTAATAAGTTTATAGATTGGTATTTTTGTAAGTAGCATTTGGTTTATGATCTTATTTTTATTTATTTTAATTATTATTCATTTTTAGGAATTGATTTTTATTTTTAGATTTTAATTATAGGTTAGGAATTCATTTATATTATTTTTGTAGCTGTAAATTTAAATTTTGAACTTATAAAATTTTACATTTTTTCAATTTTTATATTAGTTGTTTTGAATTGATTTGATGCAAGAACATAACTTTGAGATCACATAACTTTTGATCTAGAAATTTGACAAGGACCCTTTTTTCAAAGCGAAAATAGATAGAGATCTACAACCTAGTTATCAACACACTAGTAAATTATGCTAGACTTTGACCAAGTTTTTGGACAATTCAGCTATATGGCGCTTCAAAATTACAATTTAATAAAAAAATTATTTTTTAAAATTTTATGTTTAATAATTTGGTTTCTAAGTATGGTATTGAGTTAAAATTCACTCAAGATTGATTTAGTTGTGTAGGAGTATGGGTTAATTTTTAGGTTTATATGTTGCTTAAATGTAAAATTGAAAGAATCAAAAAATACGAAGATTGATAACAAGCACAATGAACACATAACTAAATGAATTTGACCAATAAATTAGATCAAACGAGCATACATAAATAAATAGGAAAAGGGAAATTGATCTCCATAAAATGAGGACAAGACTCCTCATACATGGAGTGGTGGTGAGTTTTCCTACCAATAAAGTAGCATGAGGTGTCGAAAGTGAGTCGACACCTCAATAGAACTCCTAACTAACTTGACACCTTGTGTGTGCAAGTGTCATGGACACCTAAGTAGGCTTAAAGCCTATGTGTATACAAGTAAATACACTAACACACCCCTTTAAGCATAACTTAGGTGGGAAAAAAAGTAACGAGTCTCGACTACAAGGCCTAGTATTTACTAGGCCTAGTATTTCACCAATGTAATGAATCTTTCTCGTAAAAAGGAGAAAGACAAAAAACCCAGTGGGGAAAAACTATCCTCCAAAAAGAGAGAAATAAAACACTTATAAAAAACATGACGCAAAAAAAAAAAAATTCTGCAATCACATATGACAACTGATATCTTCAATAGACTATTGAGAATCAACATGTGAAGATGGAGGAGTAACTGCCCATATTGGATGTTGGTGTAGGTATCTCTGAAGTACAATCATCGGGTACAAAATCTGAAAATGTATAAAGCTAAGTAGAACTATCTACCTCCCCAACTGTTATAATTTCCCTGCTTAGTATGTCCCTTATCACAACTATTTTTTGCCAAAATTGAACTATCTTCCCTGTGTCCCTATTTGTTATCTGGTAGACTGAGAGAATATTTTTAGTCAATGTTGGAACATAAAGGACTTTGGTGAAATATTCATTACCAATATTAGTTTTTCATTGTCCACATACACATAATGACGTGTTGTTTACTATCAATATTTCTACTATGTTTGCTAGATGTAAAGAGTTGAACAAATATGGTGAATAACCCATATGATGAGAAGTTGTTGAATCAGGAAGGCATGCATTAGTTTTGTGAATTGTGGAAACTATAAGAACATGCCCCTTTTATTTCTCTTTTTCTTTTTTTAGGTGTCTGATGATGATGAAGATTCAGAGTTAGCAATGTTATTCTCCCCAATAATTTGAGTGAAGTTGCTAATCTTCTACTTCATACAATCAAGTGTTATATGTCCCAATTTTTTACAAAAAGAAAATAAACATATTTTTTCATATTTTCCTCTTTATGTGATTTTGACACTCCTTGTATTTCTTTATCCTTTCTTTGTTCATGCTTTCACCAATTAGTGCATGTGACTTATAGGAAACTATGGTGCCCATTTTTATGAGTTTATCTTTCTCCCTAATTAGATCAACAATAAACTCATCAATTTTAGGCATTGACCAGTTTGCACCTAAACCCCTCCTTGTGGAGTAAAAGGTTGACACAAAAACTGAATATGAAGGGCCCAATTTAGATAGAGTTGATTTAAGATGAGGTGATAAGATGAGTTGACCATCTTTCTTTTTTATCCCACATTCTTTTAGTTGTAGGTGAAGTGATTTGAACTTTATGAAGTACTCTTGCAATGTTCTGAAATCATTTGGACTTATACTTCTAATTCATGACCTTTGATTTCATGAATTATTCCAAAGAGTTTCTCAAGAGTTTTCCACACTTCTTGTGGGGTTTTCAGGGCCTCCACATGAAATATGAGTTCTAGAGAGAGACATAAACATAAATAATCAAAAGCCTAATCACATTTGTTGAACTTCTCTTTATCTTCAAATGCATTTGGCTCATTTTCACTACCCATAGTTACTCTAAACAACCCTTTTGTTTTTGAGTGAAAGTTGAACTTGCATCTTCCATTCATGATAGTTAAAGGGAATGAGAGGACTAATTTGTCAATTTGGCTCTGGAAGCTTGGTTATGATTTGAAACATTTAGAATCTTGAAAGGAATTTAGAGTGCTTTTAAGTGGAACTCTTTGATCCCCTCCTCGAAGGTGAAAAAAAACACTTTATAACTTGGTGGGAAATCACCATCATTGAATAGAGCTTAAAAAAAAAGCACTCTAAAAAAATTGGAACTCAATTTCGAACTACCATTTATACATTATAGCACTTTTAAATTTTTCGCCTAAAAGAAAAATAGAAAATATTTAAGACTCCTTGAACTAGAAAGAACCACTAAAAATGGAAATGGCCTCACATAGGCAAAAAAAGGTTGCACTAAAAATTTTTTCCTACAAATGAACCGCCGGTTGAAGAGTATCCACATGGTGATGATTTGCACCCTGGAAAATGATAATTACAACATGAAGAGTTTAAACACCAGGCCACAACAAGTTGAGTCACAACCTAAACCAAACAAAACCCTTCAAAATGATAATTGATCTGCCTTTACCACCCTCAAACATGCCTTCCTTAGCCTCCAAATGAAGGGGAATTGACCTACAAAATGAAAGGAGTGTGTAAAGATTTCTCTATGCATCAATTTCCAACGCTACCCCCAATAATAACCTCTATAACCATGAATACCAGCGCACATAAAATCAAGCAAAATATAAATAATTTAGTTCACGTTACAGCCTGAGAGTATCCTTGTCTAGCTCTGATACCATGAAAGAACCCGCAAATATGAAGATTAATAACAAGCACAATGAACACATACCTGAATGAATTTGACCAATAAATTAGATCAAACAAGCATGCATACAAAAATAGATAGGAGAAAGGTAAAGATCAAACAAGGTACATAAATAGATAGGAGAAAGGTACCCAATCTCCATGAAATGGGGACAGGGCTCATAAATGGAGTGGTGGTGAGTTTTCCTACCACTAAAGTAGCATGAGGTGTCGAAAGTGATTCGACACTTCAATAGAACTCCTGGGTAGGCATAAAGCCTATGTGTATGCAAATAAATACACTAACAAAAATTACAAAAAATAACATTTTTCTATTTTTAATAATTTTAATTGGTCTAGGAACTTTTTAGTTTGATTTCTTCATTGGTGCATCTTAATTATCCTGAATAGTGGGTGATTAATGTAGATTTTATTTTAGAGAAAGAATCTTATGTATTTTTGGTTAAGTTGTTGAAAAATAATATAGTGATTTTGGTGTTTTTATTGTTAAAATATTGTTAGATTTTTTCTTGCATTTGTCAATTCACCATGATCTAAAACACATTTATATGGATTTGTGTGCTATGTTACAGTTATATTTAAGAAAAATCGCCATTCATTTGCAAATCACCTAGGAGATAGAAGGATTATCATGGGAGCATTCATATGAGAGCATCATAATTTCATCATTTTCTTGCAACATCTTCCCAAACATATTGTTATCTTTAATGTTGGTTCAATATTGTTAAATTGAGTTTAAACCTAGAGGCTTTATCAAAGGAGAATCAATCTTTACCTATAAAGTTTCAAAATTGTGTCTACAAGAATTATTTTCCCAAATATAGTTCATAAACATATAGGAAAATATATTATAGAGGTTCAAATCATAAAAGTTCAAATTTGCAACCCTAGGTTCACATGAACACTCATAGAGATCACTTCTACACTCACTAAAGTTAATCAAATAGTCACATTGTGAATGTACAATTCTAGATCCATTTGTCAATTAAACCTTGATTGTCTAATACGTTAATGAATCAATTTGAAACAATTTATCTATTTATTTGAGTTTTACATGAATTACAATATTTATCATATTATTAGTGATAAGTAGTCTCTTATTCTTAATTTTTTGTTATTGTTTAACTATATATAGTAAATCATTCATTTTATTTATATACTGATAATATATTAAATTACTTCTGAGTTAATATTTTTAATATGTAAAAAAAACAATTTAGCATTTTTATGAGTAGCATATTAATATTTTATAAATAAATTACTTTCAATGATTGATCAATTAAGCTTCAAATTTTGATGGAATCATGTCCAATGAGAATCCTCTTTCACTATAACTTGATGTAACTTAAAGATTAGGAATTCCATAAAATAATAGATAAATAATGGATGAAAAGTGTTCCAATTTTAAAATTGTTTCCCCACATCTTTTTAATGTTTTCAATCATGTAAAAACCAACTCAATGTCTTGGAGGAAAAAAAAAAATTGGTAATACTTTAGGGTAGATTGACTCAATCTCTAATTAGATCCTTGAAACTTCAATTACTATAAAAAGTTTTCTCTAAAGATCTTCTTAAGAAAATATAACCTAAAAATGAGGAAGAGTTGGAAACTAGATAGGAAAATTTAAGGAAACAAATGTTTCAAAGAGTGAACTAACTTTTGGGAGATATAAATCTTTTCATAATTAACCTCAACAATATAGTAGGATTAAATAATTTTGAAGGAATTCAAAATGAATCTTGAAGGATACGTGGACTACTTTTCATCCCTATTTTCTCATACTGAAGAGAAAAAATCATTGCCAACCAAAAGATCGTTAAATTCATTCCTAGGTTGATTAGCCTCTCATGCAAGTGAAACTTAACCCATGCTATCAAATCAAGGATGAATTGGTGGAAGTGATAAGACCCATGCAAATGGATAGATATTTAGACTAGATAGTTTTCCAATAGAGACATTATTTGAAATTGTACATCTTACATGTATTCATTAAAACTAGGTCAATGATTATCAATTTAGACATCTTCAAATTTAATGATAGGAAAGAGTAGTATTTTTTTTTAACTAATCTCACAATAGTGTGTTCTAATTGTAGTACAGAGCATGAAAATGAATCCATGTTGTCAAAATTACAAAATACCTTTGAATAAACATCTATCTTCAAATGAAAAACCTTGATTCGAAAGTGATGTTATTATGACATTTGAATGAAGATATTTTAAAAAATTAAATATTTCATGAACTCAAAATGTTTTATTAAAGGAACCTTCATATGAAGGACCTTTGAATGAAGGTTTCGTCCTTCATTAAAAGGTGTCTTCGATGCCATCTCATTGTCGTTCACAAAGTTTTCAAATAAATTCTTTGTTTGAAAGCAAGGATTGGACCATCAAATGGAGTCACCATGACATTAAATTTTGTAGGATTGTAGGCCTTAGAGTAATTTTTCCAAAAAAAAAAACTATAAATTATACTTTATTTAATTATGATTTTTTTATTTTTTTAGTGAACATCTAGGTTTTATATCAAACATAAGGGTTTATATTCAATGCACATGGAAAAAAAAATGGTAGAAAAAATTCGAAGAAAATATATGTGCACTATGTATCTATGTCTTTATTTCAATAAAAAGTTAATTTTGGTATATGCAAAAAGAAATGCATTATGAAATAAAATCACTCTTAATTATAATTTTTTTTATATTTTTATTTTTTTTAGGCTTTTACTTATTACTATGAATTGAAAAATAATAATAATAAATATTCAACAAAAAATATGAAAAATGTATATGCCATAGATATTAGTTTTAGTGACAAGTATTTAAAAATATGTGATTTTATCTTATTTCTAATTAAATTGATGTGTTATGGAATAAATGTCACTCATTAAAAATATTATGAAGTATGGAAAATAAATGGCTAAAAAATGCTTTAAAATGGCATTTTTTATAAAATGATAAATACATATATTTACATAGGTATATGTATGTATGTATGTATGTATGTATGTATGTATGTATGTACATGTATGTATGTATGTATATGTATATGTATATATGTGTGTATATGTATATATATGTCTATACATACATACATACATACATACATACATATGTATATGTATATGTATATATGTGTATATATAATGTTTGTATGTACTTATATATGTATATATACATATACATATATATACATACATATAATATACACAAAAAATCTAAAATTTTATTAGTTTACATTATCTTCAAATTATCAATAGTTTGCTTCTATTACTTGACAAAAAAAAATTGGATAAAAATGTTGATTTAATGTCTCACTTAAACCAAAAAATAGAACACACTAGTGTAAGATCACCCTCTTAAAACTATATTGAATTTCAATTTTAACCAACAATAAGCTATTTGGGATCACAATTATTTCTTCATGATAAACTTATTTGTCCTTATCAATAGCTCCCCCTCTAGTCAAATTTTTGAACAAGGAGATACACTATCACCTTTTCTCTTCATTAGCTTGGACATGCAATTTTCTCAATCACTCTAAAGCCAATGGGATCCTAATTAAAATTCATATTTTTTGTTCAGATGAATGTTTTCCACTGCTCTAATTTATGTATAAAAACATTCTCTTAGGAAAAACTAAGGCAAGTGAGGTGACTCATATCCTTCTATATATCTTGATACTTATTTCCATGGTTTATGTCACATGCTAATGAATAAAAATATCAAACTTGTCTATTTTGGTGTACCTTTATGATAATATTTGTCACCTTTTCTCTTCATTAGCTTGGCTAAAGGACATGCAATTTTCCCCATCACACTAAAGCTAATGGGATCCTTAGTGAAATTCATATTTTTGGGTTGGATGAATGTTTGTCACACCTCTAATTTATGTATAAAAATATTTTCTTAGGATAAATTAATGTGATTAAGGTGACACATCCACATATATATTGATACTTACTGTGATAGCCTATGCACCATATATGTTATTTTTTAGTAGAGTAGTTATATTACATTGTTTAAACTTAAAGCACTTCCAATTTGGTTACAAAACTGTTTCATCCTTGTCTAAATGTATTTGTGGTTTATTGAATAATACATCAAGCTTTCACCTTTCATATGGTATCAAAGCACATAGTGATCTTTGTGGTTGTGAAAAATGTTTCAATGGGAGGCAATAGTAGGAATTTGAGTCTCGTCTACCTTGGTCTTAGCACATGGAGAAGAAGTCATGCAATTTCTTTGAGACAATGGCTCAAGTATAATGAAAAACTTTCTTGCTACTTCAGGGCCTCAATGCTTATGAAATTCTCACAAATAATACTTTTGTGCAATAAGAACAAGAGAATTGGGCTTCATGTCAATCGATGTTATGGATAGATATGTAGGAAAAGATAAAGACTTCTCGATAACACAATATGACGGATGGCAAGTTATTAGTTCTTACCATGGAACTATAGAAGATGCCTCAATCCTTTAACATTGATTAATCTACATTGGAACAACCGATGAGGATGCAAAATTAATGAAAAATTTGTCTTTGGTTTGTTATTTCCATACTTAACCTACATATTTTTTACCACAAATATTGACTGAAGGTTTTTTGGCATTATGTGATTGGGGTTTTAGATGGTTTTGCAGATTGTTAGAGGCTTTGTGGTCATTATGAGGCAAGAGAAGGCATAGAAATCAATTTTCATTTGTAGATTATCAGAGGCTCTATGGGAATGTGTCTATTTTTTTGCACCGCATGTTATAGTGATGCAGCTTTTAGAATATTTTTATTGAGTCGTGGAGTTTTGAAGACATGCATCTTGCATGTGAACGGTATGTGGAAGCAAATAATATACGCAAATTTCCTTTTCAATGTCAAATATGCAATGTAGTATGAAATTAAAAAATAAGACATGACTTTTTCAAAAAAACTTTCAAGCAAAAGTGCTTAGCAAGCAAAATGCCAAATTTTATAATATTTGTTAGGGTCCTCCCTATGTGTACCAATACAACTTCTAGAGCACAAAAATCTATAAAAGAGAATAGGAATTTCATCAAAGGTTGTAGTTACAACAAAATGAGGAAGCACACAAATTGTTTGACATAATGCTCCAAAGAAATGTGATCTCAAAACATGATCAATTTTTTGTCATAGGAAGTTTGTTGAATTATTTTTAGCAATGATGAGGTTGTAAAACCTTTTGATTTTTTCTTTCTGGGGAACCCTTTTGTTGATCCAACCGTTAACAAAACAATGAAAAAATTAACATCAAACAATCCAATTCCCCAAAGGTTTTGTATGTCTCTCCAATCAATACAAAAATATATTACCTATTTGGAGCTAACATTAGTTTTTTTGAGCTACCAATATTCTTGGCAGATCACTACCTAGAACATTGTGATGGATGTTGATTATCTTTTCTTTTCTTTGTGTTACAAGTCCATTTCCAAAGAATGAGGCAAAGACATCCTCTTTCCTCATATAATTTTGCAGCTATATTGCTTGGTGACTTAATGGCAATAATGGTGGTAAAAAATGGGCTTTCTAATTTTCTCAATATCTATAACACTCTACTGATAACAAGGTTCATCTTAATCTAGTTTCCTAATTCTCCACTGGTAATTGTGAACCCCTTAAGGTAATCCAATTATATATATTATTTTTTATCTCTTGATTCAAAAGTGATGGTGATGACATGTTTTCTTAAGAATTTCATTTTCCCCTGCTTAGCCCACCATATGACTCAAAGGTTGTTCTTGTCTCTAGTGCAATCTATTGTTTGGACCTGATCTATAGTTTTGGTTTAAAAAATAAAAATTATATTCTAATAGTTCAATTTTTTCATGTTCATCCCATATAGTCTGTTAATTTTGATAGTATAAATTCTTCATGTACATGATATTATTAAAAAAAAAGAAAATGATATTGTTGGCTCTATTAATCCATGTATCATAGGGCCTTTTTAATTATGAACTAGAATCATGCCCTAATGTGTTTCTATTGGAAGGGAACAAGTTCCTTTTATGGACCATAGGTTTTGTTATGTTATTACTATCACATGATGTTTGGAATTTAGGAACCCCCACTTTTATTTACCATCTTATATTCTTCACAAGTATAATAAGTATAAGCTCTTCATGAAATCTGTCTATCATTCCTTTATCATTCTATATAAACACTACTTACATATAAAAAGCATAGAGCACAAATGATGCAATTAGATATGTTTTTCCATAAGTGAAATTTTATATTATACAAGATGGTCCCCTTGAAGTTTGAGTTCATAACATGATTTTGTTGATTTTCATACTATTTTCTAATATGGTTTTATGATACTATTCATAGATCATGCTAACTTGCAATAGACCCAATATCTGACTCATTCCATAATTACATGTACAAGGGTCTATCTTTGACTTTACAAAAGTTGAGGGTGAAGACATCTTCTTACAAGGATATTCTTTGTCATTAACAATCCATGATTAGACATATTTCTTTTGAAATATATCAAACTAAAATAACAAGGCTCGTCTTAATATGGTTTCCTAATTCTCCACCAGTAATTGTGAACCGCTTAAGGTAAGCCAATTTTATATATTACTTTTATCATGTTGATCCTACAAATTATTTTGTCATGTTGATTTCATTTTCTAGTCTTAACCCAAAGTTAGAAATAGAAGAAATCAATGAAAATTTGAGGACTAGAGTCGAAAGGCCCATCCATGGACCTTTGAATGGTCCTTTTCATGAATTCAATTTTTGAAAGTGAATTTTAAGTCACCTTCAAATGAAGGTACTTTCATTTAAATAAAAACCTTTGAATGAAGATGTTTGCTGATTTTTCCTCACCATCTATTCAAATTTTTTTTGTTCCACAAGTGGGACACACTATTATGGGTGTACTTGTATTCATATACATGTCATTATCTTTCTTTTGGTTGATTTCCCTCTTATCTCTCTCATTCTTTTTTCTATGTGTTCTTAACATACTAGAATGGTACAATTTTGTTAATATATTCAATTAATTTGTTAATCTCCTCAAAGGGTTAGTGTGGAATTATTTGCATGCTTAATAATTATGTGAAGATATGATTTATTTGCTATAGAATTTTGTGGACACTTTTCCTAACATGAAATGATGCATTTGTATTTCACTACACCTGCCCATTATTCAAAAGTTGAATGATGTATGGTATCTTAATTCCCCTAGCTACATCTAGGCCAAAACCTCTCAGACAATTTGAAAGTCTATTATAAAGCCTTCACTTTTAAAATTGTCCAGTGTTTTCTATTCTAGTGTTTTAAATCGACACTCATTTGATTCATCGTGAAATTTCCAATGATCCTCCATGTTCTTTATGTGGGAAGTATGAAACTCTTCTTTATATATTGGTATTTTGCTTATGCCTAGGATCTAATTAGCACTGGATGCATTATTTCTTCTAACACTTACAACCTAAATTAAATTCACTAAGCATAATGTCATTTTAGGGGAAGGAGCCAGATTTCTCGTTGAGTTTAACTAGTTGCATACTCTTAGATTAGGATCTTTTCTAGATTCGGAGAGATTGTGTACTTTAACACATTTATTTACATATAATTTTTTCATTAAGGAATTGAAAATACAAGTAGACTAACAACAACAGAAAATTAGTACAATAAAAATTCAAAAATGAGTACAACAAAATAGAACCAATTATATTTGAGAACGACTAGCATTAAGGACACGAAAATCATATGACCCTTGAACAATGAATAATATTTTCATCGGAATTGTCACTAATCTTGTAAGGTAATGGTTAAATTATGACATTCCGATTCTTACCATTAAGATTAAAACTCCTACTGAAATATTATTTCTGAATGTTCATATTAGAAATGATGTATTTTATCTATAACCTTACCAATTCATAACTCCAATTACCCTCAATTTTTGAATATATATTATTCGTTGGGGGATAAACATATACATACAACACTCCAAAGAGAATCTTGTAAATAAAGTACCAAGGATTATACCAGTCCAACGACAAACTACAAGAAATAAGAGTTAGCGTGTATTCTATTTGCCGCGATATTATTTCCTTCTTAACCAAGTAAAACAGGACAAACTAAAAAATAATTTCTCTAGAGATTAGATTACACAGGCGAAGACTCCATGAATTCTCATCTCAGAAACCCTTAAAAACCATTCAAAGCCATCCTCGCTGGTCGTATACATATCCTCTTCATCATCATCAATGGAAAGCCAGCTGCTCACTCTGTTTTCTGTGCTCTTAACTAGTGGCATCTTTGTCTACTTAATGCTATGGAGAAAGAAGAATGATATAAGCATTTCTATTCCTCCTGGCCTTCCTGCTTGGCCCATTGTGGGAAACCTGCTTCAGATGGGAAAAAAGACCAACGAAGTTATGTTCTCCCTTTCCGAGCATTACGGTCCTCTCATGACACTGCGCCTTGGCATGAAGACAACAGTGGTGGTGTCTTCTTCTGCCATGGCGAAGGAGGTTCTGAAAACTCATGATCCCGTCTTTGCAGGGCGGCCGGTCATGGCGTATGCCAGGGCGCATGAGCAGGACAAGTCCACCATGGCGCTTGTTGAATGTGGTCCTTACTAGCGTAGGCTCAGGTGCATTGCGAACACAAAGCTCTTCAGCTCTAAGAGACTTCATTCTCTACAATATCTCGGGAGAGGAGGTATTTCGAACCAAGCAACTCATTTTCGACGACAAGGGAAAGAGCGTGAATATTGGGCATATGGTGTTTTATACCTCCATTAATCTACTGGGCAATATGATCTTTAGTAAGAGGGTCTTCGATCCACGTAATCCGGCTTCTGTGGAGTTCAAAGATACGTTACGGACATTGTTGAAGCTCGGTTTTGCGCCCAATTTAGGGGACTTAGTTTTTTTGTCCAGCTTTTCCCATTCTTTATCAGATAAAGAACCGTGTCCTTTGGTTTTTCCACCCAATGCATTCGAAAGACCTTGTTTGATGAAAAGGGATTCCATCTGCACTTTCCATAGGCCGAAATTTTGTCCAAACTTTTCTATTTTCCACTTGTCTGCATCTTCCATGGCTGCAGAAATTCTTCACAATTTCCTACACCAAATTTCTCCAATCTGCTCTGATACCAATTGTTGAAAATAATTTGCAGAATCAAATGAAAAACATATTGCAAAAATAAAAGATTGAAATCAATCACAAAAACAAGAACACAGATTTATCGTGGTTCACCATCAATTTGATGGCTACGTCCACACTCAGGGATTATCTCTTATTAATTCTCCATTTCTGAAAATAAATTACATTCAGCCAGTAGCTTATTTATAAATCAGTCTCCAATCTAAGAAATGGAAAAATCCATTCGAAATATACAACTTCTAAATTGGCCACACATGCCAATAGAAGTAATTACAAAATGAGAATACATTTCGAATTATGAAGGCAACATGCTAATTTGGACTTCACTTAATCCAACACTTTTTCCCCTTTCTTTCCTTTCTCGACCCTCAACATCTTGTGAGTTGAACGGCTACCCTATTACAGATTATGTATGACTTTTTTGATGTTTTCATTGATGATCGCCTCGCCTCACAAAGGAAGTCAAGTATTGAGCAGAGTGACTCTGGCAAAGATTTTCTAGATGTTCTACTTGACAACAGAAGCGAGGATTTCACTCTCAAGGATATTAGAATTTTCTTAGTGGTAAGTCTAGAAAAGATATACAAGTATTCAATTACATAGGGTCTGATTAGTCTTCTTTCTTAGCTTTTGTTGTTTATGATAAACCTGAAATCTTCACAGTTCGGGATATGGTTGAAATGGGTTGCATCAACGTTTCGATCATACTTTTTAATCCGAGGAAGAATCAATCATGGTGTAATATAATAAGTCGATTATTTTCTATAAGTGTTTCAATCGGTCTGTTGGTTTTCTTCATTTTTTAACCTTTAGGGTGCGAAGAAGCTATCTTTCTCATAACCAGAGAAGAGTCACTGAAAATCCTGGCTCATCATCATGCACACAGATAATAGATAGTAGATAATGCTTTATTCGTGGAAAGTACAGGGGATTTTCATTTCTCATATAGTATGTTCTGAAATATTGAATTCTTAAATAATTTAATACAATTTTATGAAAAAAAATTGTTTAAAAACTATTATGAACTGTGTAGAGATAATTATTCTGACATTGGTTTTGGCTTTTTTGCATATTTGGATTGGCGTGCTTCCCATACACAACTCGTTTATCTTTCTCCCAATGCAGCCCTAGCTTGCATACTTTAACAACAATCTTTAATAGCAGCCTCTGGCTCTTGTTTCCATAATTTAATTTGGAGGTTCAAGCAGGTGTGACAGTGAATTATGAAAACAAGAGCCAGAGGCTGCTATTAAAGGGAAGCATGCAAGCTAAGGCTGCAGTAAAAGAAAGATAAAGAGCTATGTAAAGGAGGCATGTCCATCAAAATATGGAAAAACCAAAACTATTGTCAAAATGATGATGTTTTCAAAGTTCATAATTTTCAGAGTAAAACTGCATTAAATTATTTAACAACTTCATTTTTCGGATTATATTACATGATCTATCATTAGAATTTGATTAGGTGCATCATGATCTATCGTCAAAATTTGATCAAATGTTTGTGTTGTATCATGTCTCTGGCTTGAATTGTTCATTCCCTATTTCCCATAGTTTTAAATCTATTATCCTTCTTGAAAATATTTTTTTATCATCTTTTCCTCTTATTTTGAAAAAATCTCATTTAATTGAGATTAGTATTCAAAATACTGCTTCCGAAATCAACTGTACTACTTACACTCCTCTAACCTTACACCTAGAACTACCCACCACTTGCACCTTATCCACCTAACCAACCAACAAGCCAAATCCACACCATAAACAGAAGGGTTGGGTGGGAATAGAAGGTGCCTGGAACTATACTATTCCCTCCCACCCAAATGTAGTGGCTTAGAACATATGGGAATTCAGATGGCTTGCAAATTGATAGAGGGGAGTTGGAGCAATTCATATCCAATATGATACATCATTAAAAATAAGATGTAGATTAAAACCCCATTTAAGCATTATATTCTGTAAGAACCATTGGTATGATCTTCATAGAATGAAACCTTATCGTGTTTATATCGCAGGAACTGTTTATGGCCGGTAGTGACACCACAGCTACCACAATAGAATGGGCAATGGCAGAACTCCTTCATAATCCCCAAACAATGAAGAGAGTCCAGGCAGAATTAAAAGAGACAGTCGGTCTCAACCGAATAGTTGAAGAGTCTGACATAGACCGACTGCCTTACTTTCGTGCAGTAGTTAAAGAAGTGTCGAGAATGCGTCCGGCAGTGCCTCTAATGATCCCCCACAAAGCTGAAAGCAGCTGTGAAGTTGCAGGATTTGTCATACCCAAACACACACGGGTGATAGTGAACGTGTGGGGGATTGGAAGGGACCCTGCAGTCTGGAAAGAGCCCTCCAAATTCAGTCTAGAAAGATTTTTGGAGGGTGAGAAAAGTAAAATGGATTACAAAGGACACGATTTTGAATTGGTTACGTTTGGAGCAGGCAGAAGGATTTTTGTAGGGCTTCCATTAGCAAGTCGAATGGTTCACTTGGTCTTGGCTTCGCTACTTCATTCATTCGACTGGGCACTTCCTTATGGAATGACTGCGGAGCAGCTTGACATGAGCGATGAGTTTTCATTGACATTGAAGAAGGCCGTGGACTTGAATGCAATCCCCACACCACGCTTGCCACATCAAATATATTAGAATACCCTTGCTCTTATCAAATTCACTATCTTCACAGTTCACTATAATGAATAAAAGTTTTTATCAAAATTGTGTGTAATTTCTTGACACGAAAAAATTTATGTACTTTTTATTTACAACTTTAGACTAGACACGACAATGTTGTAAGATCATATTTTATGCTATATCACATTATAAGTTCACGTTAATCATTAATTATTTTTTTATTTTTTCAAGATTTTATATCATTCACAAGATCATTTTGCTATTTGATTAGGGAGCACAATTGTCAATTTTTAGGCTGAAATCCTTTTGGACGAGAGTCAAGGATTAAGTTGTATTCATTATGTCAAAGTCACCTAGGGCATGATCTTGACCTCATCCCTTATGGTGTAGAAGCCCTACACTTAGCAAGGTTTGATTGTTCGTTAAGTCATTTAAAATCAAATTTCACCCACAAACCAAGGACCCATTGACTATTTTATTTATTTAATATTCTTGTATGCATTTCAATCAATTACTCTTTTTGTACCTTTATATGTGCTTGATTTTAGAAAATGAGATTTTACTTTTATTTAAAAGTGAGACATATAATTATTAGTTCCTCCCAATATAACAATTTTTTTGTCTCTCTGAGGTCTATGTGCCTCCTTTTTGGTTGGTTTTATTGGTTGAGGCATGTTGACCTCTATTTTTTGCTGCTTGTTTTGTTGGCCTATGGGACTAGGGGCCCTTCCCCTACTTTAATATAAAATAATTGTTTTAGCTTGAATGAAAATTTAGGGTAACTTTTAGTTGTTAATTTGCATATTTTTACTTTAAATTTTAGTAAAATAATTTATTTTTCTTTTCTATTAGACTATATTTTTGCCTATAGAAATTCTCACAACTCCTAATGTAAGAGAAGGCATGATAAACAATGTTCTCTACATATTTTTTAGGAAGTAATACGAAAACTAATCTTTTATGTTTTATGAACTATTTGATCATTCCATACGTTATGTGGAGAGGAGCAAGCTAGATCTCTTCTTGTGGTTCAGTAAGGTTCAAAGTCATATGCGACTTGTGTTTGGTTCTAGAATAAGTTGATAGCATGACAACATGTTACATTGATGGTTGTATGAGATTTAGGGGTCAAAAACTAAAATTAAATATTGACAACATGTAATAAAATCACTTCTTCTCTATCTTCCTAATTACACTCAACAAAATATAAAGCAAACATCTTCTTTTCTAAAAAATAAATATGAAGCAAATTATAGTTTGGATTACAACGTAGACTTTATATCTTACATCTATCCTGACTTTTGTTGATATACAATTGTGTGCACAAAGATGGGGAACCAAAAGTCCATGAAAGATCAAATGTAAGCACATTGTAATACAAGTGTGTTACAGTTTATTTAAAACAAAAATAGAGACCAAGCTCATTTCAGCTTGATCTCACTTCTCTCCAATGCCCAAATATAATAGTGGAATAGCATGAGCATGTTTGTAAAACCTTTGAGTGGATTCAACTAAGAACGATGATGCTATGGCGTTCACAAAATTGAGGATATAATATTTGTATGTTTTTAATAGTTTAAATGAAATCAAAATTATTTTCATTTATTTTATCTCATTTTTTTTTTAATTTCAAGAATTGAAAGTCCTTCAAAACCCCTCAAACACTAATTCACCAAACCATATGAAAAAGAGAATTCTTAAAGATCAAGAAAAACCCAACCCCTTCAAACTCCTCCATTTATTCCTTCACATTCTTGTGAGACACAAGAAAACTTATTAGGTCAAATTGAAACATACCATTCTTGTTAAAATGGTGTTTTTTTTTTTTAGCTCTGCTGAGAAACAGAGCACTCCGCTATAAATATTTGTGTGTAAACAAAGCACAAGCTATTTGTTAATTTCACATATACTACATACATTTATATATAAACTGTTTTGGTATTCTGTTCTTTCCGTCAAACTTTGCATTACCAAGAGAATGAGAAGTTGGAAATTTACTTTTTGTCAGATGGGGAAAGCGTCAATCATAGAGATGAAAGCATGATTTTAATCTATTTTATTGCTGGAACTTTGTCCTTTGTTCTCGTGGAGAAGAAATGGAAGGTGTTGAAAAATATAACGATTTGAGTGGTTGGAGTGCTACCTCGTTGTAGGAATTTTGTCTTGTATTCTCATGGATAAGCAGATGGAAGGTGCAAGAAAGATATAATGAGTGAGAGTGACACCTCATTGCTGGAACTTCGTCCTGGATTCTCATGGACACCCAGCTGTTGTACTGGTATCCTGTGCTTGTTAGCAGTGTTTTGATCTTACTCTCAGTATTACTATGGAAAAGAAAGACGAAGAGGCTTCCTCTTCCACCTGGGCCACCTGCTTGGCCTGTTGTAGGAAACCTCTTTCTACTGGGCAGAAAACCCCACGAAGCACTGTTTGCCCTTTCTGAACAATATGGTCCCTTGATCACACTCTTTCTTGGCATGAAAACAACAGTGGTGGTTTCATCTGCTGCCATGGCGAAGGAGGTGCTCAAAACCCATGACAACATCTTTGCTGGGCGGACTACCGTTCATGCATCGAAGATACTCTCTTACGACAAGACCTCAATAATATGGGATCAAAACGGATCCCAATGGCGAAAATTCAGACGTATTTGCACTACAGAGCTTTTCTCTCCCAAGAAACTCCAAGCTTCCCAACATGTTAGAAGAGATTCTGTTTTACAAATGATCCAATTGATTTTCCGGGAAAATAGTCTGAAGGGAAAGAGTGTGAACTTTGCTGATTTAATGTTCCACATGGGTCTGAATATGATCGGCAATCTCATATTCAGTACAAAGCTATTCGACCCAAATAATCCCGATTCTGTGGAGTTCATTAAAGCTCTTAAGTCATGGGTGAAGCTTGTCGAAAAACCCAATTTGGCTGATTTCTTTCCATGGCTTGGGTTTCTGGATCTTCATGGCGTCGACCGTAAGATAGCAACCCATTTAAAACGAGCTCGTTATTTTTTAGATCTATCCATAAGCAATCGACTGGCGAGGAGAAGCAGAGAGATGAGCCATGAAAGAGAGACAGAGAAGGATTTTCTGGACGTGCTGCTAGATATGAGAGGCCATGATCTCAGTCTCACAGATATCAGAGCAATAATTTTTGTAAGTTTTCTCGTATTTTATATAAAGTCTAAATTGGTGTTACTTCTGGTTGGACTTTTTGTTTGATGGAGGATTTTATTTAGGTTGAAATTTTTTTCATTGAGAGCAATTTATATCCATATAAGAAAGATTCATTATATTTTTTGCACACTTAAATTTTTGTCATAGTGAAAATTTTTACTGTTCTGAATTCCAAACAGCCTTCCTAAATGAAAATACTGTATATAATCCTAACTTTCTATTATTGTTTCGAATTATATATACATTATATAAATTTATCAAACTTCTTTTCTTATATATAATTAGTATTGGTATCTAAAGGAAGTTCAAGAATTATACTGATAGAAAATTATATGTATGTTAATTTATTAGAAAGTATCAGTTTGTACATGCAAATTCTAGTTCCATGTGGCTGGATTAAACAATTAATACTAAATGTTAAATAAAGAAATGCAAATGAAAAAATTGTTGCCATCAAATTGACAGAAAACACTGCAAATGGAAATAAAATGTTTCCATCCAGACTTTTATGTGATAAGTGAAATTTTGGATGCTTTTAATTGATATTGTGGAGGCTTTTACCATTAAACAGCAGGCGGTTCACCATTAAACGAGAGCTGAAACTTGTTTTCAGCGACTCAACAGTAGTTTGCAGAAGTGAGGCTTGTTTCAGACTCAAATCTCACATAATTAAATAATAACAATATGTTACATTATTTTAAGCTTAGTGTTACTTCTGATTGGACTTTTTGTTTGATGGAGGATTTTATTTAGGTTGAAACTTCTTTCGATTGAAAGTAAAGAATCAAGAGGTATCCATTTCTAATCTGTCAATTTATATCCACACAAGAAAGATTCATTATTTTTTTTTAGCACAGTTAAATTTTTACCATAATGAAATTTTTTCCTATACTGAATTTTTCACTTCAAACAGCCTTCCTCAATATAAATACAGTATATAATTTAGCAATGCAAATGAAAAGATTAAGTTGCCATCAAATTGACAAAAAACAGTGCAAATGGAAATAGAATGTTCCCATCCAGTTGTCAAATCAAGATTTATGTGGCTTTTATGTGATAAGTGAGATTTTGGAGGCTTTTAGGGTGTCGTCCCATCAGAGGGGGCTTTTTAAAAAAATTCAGTGGGTGTTGCTGAGATTTTTTAAGATTATTTTAAAGTGGGTGGTCCCATGAATTTTTAGTGTAGTTTAAGCTTAAAATTTAAGCTCCTAAATTTATGGAAGCTGGCGGTCTCATGAATTTTATTATTTTGCATATTCAGTTTAAGAGAGTAAATAAATATAAAATAAAGCATATTCAATTAAGAGAGTAAACAAATATAAAATAAAAATTAATTGGTGGGAATTTAGAAATTTCATATGATTGACAAGTGATAGAAAAAACCTATGTTGGTGGGGCAATTTTCAGTCCACCTCATTTACACCCACTTTAATTTTCGAACTAAAAAGTAGGGGCTGCTATTGTTGGAATCTTTTATCATTAAAGACAGGTGCTTTACCATTTAATGAAAATTGAAACTTGTTTTTTGAAACTTGTTTCAGACTCAAATCTCACATAATTAAATAATAACAGTATATTACATTATTTTAAGCTTAATGTTTTGATATGGCAGGATCTGTTGGTGGCTGGCAGTGACACCACTAGTGCAACACTAGAATGGGCGATGGCAGAACTTATTCGTAATCCAGACAAAATGAAAAGAATCCAGGTGGAATTAGAGGAGGTCGTAGGTTGCAACAGAAGAGTGAAAGAATCTGATATGGAGAATTTTCCTTACCTCCATGCAGTGGTGAAAGAAGTGCTTCGACTGTATCCAGCCGGTCCTCTTCTGGTCCCTCACAGAGCAACCAGCTCTTGTGAAATAGATGGATTCGTGATCCCCAAAAACACACAAATGTGGGTTAATGTGTGGGCAATGGGAAGGGATCCCAAAGTGTGGAAGGATCCTTCAAAATTTATACCAAAGAGATTTTTGGAGGGTGAGAAGGCTAAGATGGACTTTAAGGGACAAGATTTCGAGTTTATACCATTTGGATCAGGGAGAAGAATATGCGTGGGGCTTCCTTTGGCTGATAAGATGCTCCATTTAGTTTTGGCTTCGTTGCTCCACTACTTCAACTGGAGTCTTCCTAATGGAATGAGCACGGAGGAACTGGACATGGACTCTTTATTTGGAGTGGTATTGAAGAAGCGTCAAAATTTAGAAGCAATCCCCACACCATGCCTGCCTCATAACATATATTAGTACTTCCATAATAAGGTAACTTGTTCAGCATGTTGGTTGCCAAAGTCAAATACGGTTTTAGAATTGCTTGAAGGACATTAGGATATTTTTGCATTAATACTATCCATCATCATGGTAAATAAATATATAAAAACTTCTAAAATTTGGATACAATCTTAATCTTCATAATTTAAAAACTTCTAAAATCTGGATACAATCTTAATATTCATAACTTAAGTTATTGTTGAATAGTTAATGATTAATTTTTGTCTTCTTTCTTAAAGAAGATTAATTGGGTGATCCAATTTATAATATAATTTATATTTTTTTTTAGGATTATGAATCAAAGTAGGAAGTTGATTTACATATTTATTTATTATAGTTTGGAAAGTAGTAAACAATAGGTCTTTTTATATAATTCTTGGGGTTGGTTGTAGCTTCAATAATTGTGGCATTTATTATTAGGTTGGGTTATTAGCAAGCAATCTATTTTTCTAGTTATTATTATTTGTATTTGTATGCATAAAATGTGCAAATTATCTATTTCAATTAATTGTGTCATTTATGTTTGTCTTTAATGTTACTTTTATACGTGTTTTTCAAATGCAAGAGAGTTTTAAATTTCTATGCTCTCATATTACTTAATGGTTTTAATTTATAAGCAATGTAATATGCTAGTTAAATAAAACCACCCTTACATTATATCTAGAGACATTATTTAAGTAATAATAATAATAATAATTTTACTTTAGAAAAACTCAATCAAATCACTAGAGTTTCAATCAAATCCAATGATTTGACGCACGATTCATGTGCCCCAAAAATTCAAAAGATAGAACTTATTGTGTTGGTTTGTTAGCTCTAAATCATGTGTAGCAAACTTGGGAGATTGCACAAATAGTTGAGATCAAAGAAAACAATAGCAATGGATAGTTTATGATTTGCAAAGGATTATTCCAAGTCTCCATGAATTTCTAAGGGTTTTTGGGCTATCAACTTATTCTAGTGGACCCTTTAAATCCTACAACAAATGGAAGAGCAAAGCATTTTCATTCACTTGGGTTACATATTTACATAAGGACTTCTCTAGTCCATTTAATGAGATAGTTGCACTGAATACTAGTTGAGATTCATCCTTCTTTGAAGAATGACCTAAATCTAGGATCCCTTATCCAAATTAGTCTTTTCCCACATAGGATAAGGTTCAACCAACATGATACAAAAATTGTGGAATTTGAGGATTAATTCTTAGTACCAAAAAAGACCTACCTAAATCATACTTTGATGTGTATATTTCACTACTATTAGCCAAGTTTGGTGAAGCTCAATAAATGGGTAACAAAAAGTTAGCAACCCTATTAGATCTATAAATTTTTATTTTCTTGTGTGACAGGGTTCTTTTTCAAAAGTGCTCCTCTAGAGGATAAGGATCGATTTCTTTTGAAATGGTTGTGTTCCTAGATCAAAGATGATTTATGTATTAAACCATGTGGAGTCTTAGTTTTTCTCCTCTTATAGAATCTTTTTCAACTATTATAGTTTGGGTGCATCTACTAAATCTCCCATTACATTCTAAGGTTCTTCTTTCTTGGATTTTGTTGGAAAATGCTTTGGAAAATTATTTTTGCCTCCTAAAAAATTGAGTTTCATTTACAATTCCCATATTCTTCCATCCTTGTAGAATTACTTACTTCCAAGCAACTACAAATTGGTCTTAAGGTTGGTGATAGAATGTGGAATCATATTTTTATTTATGAAGATATTACTTCTAGATATCTTGAGCTTGTTATTCCATTGGATACATGGTGGATGATTTCCCTTAAGTTGGTGATATACTTAGAAGGAAGCTTCCCCTAAAGTAGGTTACATTATTGAAAGGGAGGTAAACCTAATCTACCAACTCATTTATCCATACAACTTTTCTAAGAGTGATTTATCTAACTATTCATACCTTCATTCCTCTTTTGATTCCCCTTCTTCTCCATATTCTTCCTCATTTATCTAAGGAAGGCATCTCTCCTAGAACCCCAATCAATAGTGTCCATTCTTCTTCTCCCAAAATGATAGGGGTGTTCCCCTATTGAACGAATTTGTCATAATTTTAGAGTTTGTCACTTACAAGACTTTAAGGAAGAGATTTCTATTATTGTTCATAGATATGAACAAGAAGAAAACCTCATCTTTTAAGTTGGAAAAATATTAGCACAAAATAATTATTTTGTCACTTACAACTTTTCTAAGAGTGATTTATCTAACTATTCATACCTTCATTCCTCTTTTGATTCCCCTTCTTCTCCATATTCTTCCTCGTTTATTAAGGAAGGCATCTGTCCTAGAACCCCAATCAATAGTGTCAATTCTTCTTCTCCCAAAATGATAGGGGTGTTCCCCTATTGAATGAATTTGTCGTAATTTTAGAGTTTGTCACTTACAAGACTCTAAGGAAGAGATTTCTATTATTGAATAGATATGAACAAGAAGAAAAACTCATCTTTTAAGTTGGAAAAATATTAGCACAAAATAATTATTTTCTCCCAATGAAAAGAAAGATTAACTATTTTCTCTTTTCAAATAGCTTGGTTCTTTCAATTTTAGAGCTACCCTTGACAACTAGGTTATATGTAATTATTGCAACACTACTAGTTGTTTAGTTATTTTGTAACTATTTCATTCTCATTATTCCCCTTTTATGTTGTATGAAAGAAATGATTTTATGTTATGTTTGATATTGTCTACACATAAAGGCAATAGTTCGAATGTACACATTAACACATCAACAAATAATAATATAACTCTTAGGTATTAGAGTTGAGACTAAAATGTTATATGTACAATTTATTGCCTTTTAGGAAGACAACTTGTGACATTTATTCTCGTAATTATTCAATAGAAAGTTGGAGATTTAGAAAGTAGTAATACATTTTTTAATTATATAATAGGAAAAAACTATTTGAAAAGGATACTATATTGTTCATATACAATTCATTTTCTTTTTTCAAAATTCTTAAATTAATTGATAGTCAAGTATAATTATACTTTGGTCATGGAATATGTTGATCATTCTTCAATACATCTTGCACTAATTATGAATATTGAGATAAGATTTATTCTTTTAATAAAAAAAACTTATCAATTATATTTAGAATGATTAATTCTCACATGTCTTTTAGATTGAATTGAACTAATTTATTTAAATTTATTTATTTTTATTCAAACAATTTTAGAATTTAAATTTAAAAAAAAAAATTTGATAAAAAATTATATGCTACCAAATGTATTAAACCTATTTTAATTCTATTATGTGATTGGATGGTTTTTAACAACTAAAAATATATAAATTATATGAATAAATCAAGCAAATCAAATAACTCCACATTTTACTATGTTGTAGTCAAATTAAATAGGAGAAAGATTATATGAATATTGCATAGTTGACTAAACATACTATACATATCAATTATTGAATATTACAACTATTTAGGAATAGGGTAATGTAAATGAGTAGTATCAAATTTAAAGTGATATACTAGTCAAAATAAATAGAAAAAATATATTTTAATTATATTATGTGATTGGTTGGTTTTTAACAACTAAAAAATATCAATTCCAGGAATATGTCAACAAAACCAAAGAACTTGTGGGCAATAGGGTGGGCGACTTTCCACATAAATTGTGGCAAGTCTAGTGATTGGTCGAAGTGGGCCAAGGTGGTCGGGTGGCAGTGTCCTCGCTGGATTTTAATGAGGCCTTTATGGTGTTATCATTCAGGGTGTTGGGTAGCTATTAGGGAGGACATTTTTTTATTTCCAAAACTTTGATATGACATCTCGTCACACCTCTATGCGTACTCATTCACTGGTGTTACAATGGCATCAATAGTGGTGAATGGTTTTAAGGTGGGCACGTTGGCAATGTACATGGTAATAAAGGTGGAGATCATTGCAGTGCACTCCCATTCCTCTTTTTGGGCGGTGTGGGTAGTGTCTCTCTTTGTCTGCATTTTTTTAGGATTGAGGGTGGTTTGGGGTGTTTGCTTGGCCATGGAGGAACATTCAAAATTTACGATGAAGGTTTCAATGGAATCGATTATCTACTTTGGGGCTGATACCCCCTTAGTTCTAGATTGCAAGGATCGTCAAAATGCTTTCTGAGAAGTTTCTGATTAGCGCTTAAAGCACATATTGCTCAATATCGACCCGCTGACAGTGGTGGATGTGAAAAAGGTGCTCGAAAAGGGGCATCTAGAGAAAAAGGAGTACTTTCGAGCCAATTCATAGGTAGTGTTGTAGTTATTGGCCTCCATTTTGGACAACAGGGTTCCTAATGTAGAAGCCAAAATATTGATGGGAAAATTATTCAAAAAGGAGTTGCTCAACAGCTTGGAGGAGGTGCTCAAGGTGGTCATTCATGGCAAAGGTGTGTTGCGCCCGTGTGATCTGGATTGGGTGAAGAAACTAGGTGAGGTGATTTGAATATTTCCTTTTCTTTAGGATTTAAAAAGAATGGGCCTAGTGCATCATCAGATGATTATTGCAATCACGATCCTCTACCTCAAGAAGGTTTTTTGTTTGATGAAAGTTAGTGATCTAGAATGGGTGAAAGAATTCGACGCTTTTGTGAAATCAAATAGCTTCTTGTAATTTTTGTTGCTCTCTATGTTTTGGTGTGGGGTTGGTGGTTTTGAGTCTCCTCTCACTCTTTTATCTGGCAGGTGGTCTGTGGTAGGGTGGGTTTGAAGCATGGTAGGGTTTCTGTTAGCTTTCGCTTTTTGTATCGACTGGTGATTCTAAAATCAATTTTTTGAATAGTTTTTGGTGTTGATGGAAGGGGTCCTACGAAGTCATGTGCCATTATGGCTTACTCTCCTAGGGCTTGGTACGGTTGGGTGGTCGGGTGCTTTTGTTTTGGTTCAACACCCATTTTTCCTGCATTAGCAGATGATTGTAAATGTTCTATGTTAATCAATACAATTATCCTTACGAAGTATAAAAAACAAAACCAAAGAACTTTACTTTTTACTATGTTTTTGATAAGATAAGTAGCATTTACAAGGTGTTACATACCCTTTACATAGAAAGCCCAAAGGGCCAAAAAAAGAATCCAATTCAAACCAGGAATGAACTAGGAAAATAGGAAAGACCACACACATAAACAACTAACAGACAGCTGTTGGAACAAAAACAAAGACTTAGACAACCCCAAAATTTGAGGGGACCAATCTGACTCCCTTAACCCGAGGTCGTGAGGATGCGATAGATCGAGGGAGTCACTTCTTCTTTCTCAGCACAACAGACTAGGAAGACTCAGAGTCCAAGTCCGTCGATCGAAGCGAGAGAAGCAGATCAACTGAAGCCGCCAAGGGCAAAGAGCCACCACACAGTAGGGAGACAGCTGCACAGGGGAGGAAACAAGAATGAGCAAAGGACCATCAACAACAATCAATGAAGTTTGAGTAGGCTCAAATAGAACAACGTCAACAGATCAAGCCAACAGTGTCTCCACAGAAAGGTTATCCGAAATAGGAGCAAACATAGGTTCCCGAGAAGAAACAATAAGGTCATCATCCTCAGAAGAAACTTCTGAAGGAGGAGAACCCATTATTAGGTGATCTGAGCGAGCATCCTTCCACCAAGTAGCAGCACCCTTGCGGCGGCTTGTGGGAAATTAGAGGCCAAATGACCCATAGAGAAAGATCTCCTACACTGAAAGGGGAGACCCTCATAGTCCAAGAGTTGCTTCCAAGGTCTGTCCTCCACTAATAAGACTACATCACCATGGAGATATTTGGAGATGTCCAAATCAACTAAAATACACGCTACCATAGTATGCCCAAGCTCCCAAGTCGCAAAGTCCAACATTAAAAAGCATCTAATGGAGTTTCCAATAACTTCATAATAAGAATCCTCCCAAAACTGGAGAGAGAGATTCGGTAGACAAACCTAAAAATTTTGGTGTTCAAAGGCTCTATAAGGGGATTGAAAGATCGATACCAAGGACGGATGGACAGAGAATGAATCCCCCACATCCACCCCCTATCCAACACATAGTCACGCTCCGTAGAAGAGGAAAAGGTTGCTAAAAAGAAACCCTGAGCACTAGGATAGAGCTCAATCTGCCCAAAGACCATTGGCTTCCAAGAGGCAGAAACCCAGTTATGGAGATCAGGAAGGGAGGGCCACAGGCCATTAAACCTACAGACCACCCCCTGCTTCAAATAGTACTCCTCGTTCTCAGCAACTTCTGAACCACAGACCACAACAGGGGAATCCCTAGCACAGGGTAGAGGATGAACACAAGATTGAGCAAGAGGCCTAACACTCCTTTTAGCAGCTTTGGAGAAAGACTTCAACCCCTCGAAGAAACCCCAACAACCAAAGCATTTCAGACATCCCTTCGCAAAGCAGAAGTAGGGACAGAGCCCACGACATGCTCAACAACCAGGACAAAGGAGGAACCCCTGCCCAAACCCCCAGCAAATCAAGCAAATCAAATAACTTCACTTTTTACTATGCTACAATCAAATTAAATAGAAGAAAAATTTCATGATAGTTTATAATTAACTAAACATATTATACATATCAATTATTTAATCCTACAATTATTTAGAAATAGTGTTATTTAAATTAGTATCAAATAGTGATACATTAGTCAAAATGAATAGAAAAATATCCTAATAGTAACTAGCTTACCTCATTAATATTATTGCGCATAACTATGCCATAGAACAAAGAAAAAATAGTTTTAACATATATATATACACTAGCACTTGCACCTAAAGGAGGTTCAAGGATTACACCAATAAAAATATATATGCTAAAATGTTAGAGAGTATGTGTCAAACAATTAATAATAACAAATGTTAAACAATTAATAATAAGTGTTAAATAATGAAATGAAATAAACTTAGACAAATCTAGATTTTCTCCTTAAAGAAATTAAATATTATCTGATTTTGAAATATTTGCAATAAAACAATACAAATGAAAAAGAAAAGTTGTCATCAAATTGACAAAAAGCACTCCAATGAAAATAGAATGTTCCTACCCAATTGGAAGATAAATATTTATCTAGCTTCTACATGATAAGTGAGATTTTGGAGGCTTTCATCCCACATTTTGGAAGTTTTTACCATTGATTCTATTAAACAGCAGCTGATTTACCATTAAATGGCAGCTGAAACTTATTTTCCGACGACTCAATAATTGTTTATAGGCGTGAGACTTGTTTCAGACTCAAATCTCACACTATATATAGTCTATCAACTAAATTACAAAAAATAATCAACTTATTTTAATTATTTTCTTCGATTGATTCTAAAACTTGACCAATGCATTAATATACATGTGTAAGACAGGACTAATAAGAATTCTGAATACACAATTGAAATCTATAAATTTAGTGATTCTAAAGAACGGAGAAACTGACATTAACACACAATTTAGAGATGTTTTCTATTTCAAACTTTCTAGTTAACAAATATCATTGGAAGAAACGTCATGGATGTCATTACTGGCAAATCTGATTCTTTTTACACAATAGCTACCCTTTCAAAAACAGTATTGATTACATCATGACCAGCCATATTTTTTGTCTGTTGTGATGGCGTAAGGCAATACTTGTGATATGGTGTAGAAAGAGGAGATGATTCTTACCTTTGAATTTTTTTCAGACTTTCTATAGTTATGACGATTAACAACTGATTTGAAATTGGACTTTATATATGTTGTTTAATAGGATAAAAGTTATTTTATGACATATATAGAGAGAAATATGTAGAATATTTTTTAAGTGTCTTATTAGTATATGTATCAATAAGTATTTTTATGTGTAATTTTTTGACGCATGTATCAATCAAATTTTTTCATGAGTAATAAAGTTTTTCTTTTTTAATCACATTTATTTCAAAGTAAATAATATTTTTGATGCTTTGATTGATCATGCATGTATGCATAATGATCATACATACATATTTGATGAGGATAGGTACACTTTATATAGAAATTAGCTTTCACTATCTAAAAGTCTTTCTCACTCACATCTCCACTTTCAACGCTTCACACCACAAAATATTCCATCTCTCATTAAAATCGATGTTATATCTATTCCACATTAGAGCCATTCCAATACTAACTTGTATAGTTGCCATTTTTTCTCAATGGAAACTTATGCTCACAACCTTTTGCAAAGCTTCAACACGTTGCTTTCAAGAGCTTGGAGTGCATGCACATTGTCCCATACAAGACCCATTTGAACCACTTCAAGAATTTCCAAAAAGAATTCCCTATTTTAATAACTTCAAGAACAACATTGACTTGTTAAGTTGCTCATACACAAAATATTATTCTTAAACATTGTCCAATTCAATAGTTAAAAGTAAATTTTAACTAGTAAAAATAGAACAAATATTTACCACTTTTTGATATGGATAAGGTGTAAACTAGTTATTGCATACTTCAAAATTGAATTAGATTATGTCTAAGTAGAGTGTGCATAGAATATTACTTATTAAAAAATTAACTAGATAATTGATCACTAAAAATTTCATTTACTTACCCTTTTCCTTTGCATTTAATTTTGTAATCAACATTTAGTATTTTAATAGTTCATTATCTCTACACACAACTACATTATATTTAAATTAGTTTGAATGTATATTGTTTGTATTAATTAATTGATCTAGGTAAAAATTAAGTGAAAAAATATTTTCCTTTATATTTTCATGAACAAGTTTGATCTTACATGACTTAGTCTTCCCCTAGAGTTTTCATCTCAATTTTAGGGCTTTTAGATATTTCATTTCTTGATTTTTATTTAAGTTTTAGATCTAGGCTAATGCCCATTTTTTTCTTGTTCTTCATTAACACATTGAATTCTTCTAGGGTTAGGTGTATTGATCTACATATCCTACCTTCCATGCACTCTACCCACCCTTGGCTTTAAAGTTTCCATTTTACATTGATTTTAAATTTTATTTACAACAAATTATTTGATATACACCAAATATTATACCATTTACCTACATCTATTATAATTTTTAAGTTTATTGCATAGCTAAATGTAAACCCAATATATCTCACCCTTGATATATCCTTATTTATACATCATGAATTCACATATATTCATGTTATCCTCATTGATGTTGACATATAAACCACTTGTTATCAACACATTTAAGACATATCCACTTCACATTTGAGTGTGTTCCCTTCATATGATCCAAATCATGTTACATCTATTGTGAAGGATACTCCTATATATACATTTGAGTGTATTTCCTTCACATGATCTATTTCAAATAACATTATAAGAAAGCATAGATGACACTATTAGTTTAAATGGACGGTTTATCAGTTACATTTCATGGCTGCATGTATTTGCAGTGGGTAGAAATTATCAAATAATGGTACCTAAAAGGTGATAAAAATATTATTTTAATTGTATTATGTAATTGATTGGTTTTTGACAGCTAAAAAAAATCAATTCCATGAATACATCAAGCAAATCAAATAACTCCACTTTTTACTATGCTATAGTCAAATTATTTAGAAGAAATGTTTCATGATAGTGTATAATTAACTAAAAATATTATACATATCAATTATTTAATCTTACAACTATTTAGAAATAGTGTTATTTAAATGAGTAGTATCAAATAGTGATACATTAATGAATAGAAAAATATCAAACTAGCTTACCTCATTAGTATTATTGCGTATAACTATGCAATAAAACAAAGATATATATATATATATCTAATTTCACTTAAAGGAGGCTCAAGGATTACACCGATAGAAAACTATATATGCTAAAATATTAGAGAGTGTGTGTCAAACAATTAATAATAACAAGTGTTAAACACTTAATAAAAAGTGTTAAATAATGAAATGAAATAAACCTAGACAAATTTAGATTTTTCCCTTAAAGAAATTAAATATTTGCAATAAAATAATGCAAATGAAAAAGTAAAGTTGTTATCAAATTGGCAAAAAACACTCCAATGAAAATAGAATGTTCCTACCTAATTAGAAGATAAATATTTATCTAGCTTCTACATGATAAGTGAGATTTTGGAGGCTTTCATCCCACATTTTGGAAGTTTTTACTATTGATTCCATTAAACAACAGCTGATTTACCATTAAATGGCAGCTGAAACTTGTTTTCTGACGACTCAATAGTTATTTACAGGCGTGAGACTTGTTTCAGACTCAAATCTCACACTATATGTAATCTATAGACTAAATTACAAAAAATAATCAACTTATTTTTTTTCTTTGATTGATTCTAAAACTTGACCAATACATTAATATACATGTCTAAGACAGAACTAATAAGAATCTGTATACACAATTTAAATCTACAAATTTAGTGATGTTTTCTATCTCAAACTTTCTAGTTAACAAATATGATTGGAAGAAACGTCATGGATGTCATCACTGTTAAATTGACCGCCACTCAACATATTGAGTTTCGTGGATGTCATTACTGGCAAATCTGATTCTTTTTACACGGCAGCGACCCTTTCAAAAACAGTATTGATTACATCATGACCAGCCATATTTTTTGTCTGTTGTGATGGCGTGAGGCAATACTTGAGATATGGTGTAGAAAGAGGAAATGATTCTTACCTTGATTTTTTTAGGACTTTCTATAGTTATGTAAGTAAAATGAATTTGTTCATGAGTAATAAAAGTTTATTTGCTATTTTCTAATGATATTTATTTAAAAGTAAATGAAGTATTTTTGGCGTTTTGATTGATCATGCATGCATACATAATGACCATACCTGCATATTTGATGGGATAGATACGCTTTATATGGAGATTAACTTTCACTATCTAAAAGTCTCCCTCACTCACATCTCCACTTCCAACACTTCACACCACAAACTATTCCATCTCTCATTTCAAATGATGTTATATCAATGAATTCCACATTGGAGAGTATTATTTGCAGACTAGCGTCCCCTACCCCCAAAACCCACATGCAGAGTCCCCACGGAGTCAGAGAGTTTCGAGGCGATCCCACGTCCCCGAATGAAGAAAATTCGCAGGAAACGGGGGGGGACGTTTCCTCTTGTCTGGGAACAGTCCGCCGTCCCCGGGGACAGCTAGCCGTCCCCCGCATATATGGACTGCCCAGAAAATAAAATAACATTAAATCGTGGTTTTTTAAACATTTTATATTGCTTATAATTCTGACGTGGGCCCACAGCAAGTAAAGGCGAATGAATAAAGTCCATAAACAAAAAATTAAATGAAACTTTAAAGTTTCAAAACATTGAAATGTTTTTTGTTTTGGCTCTCACGGCAAGAGCAGGCGACGGCAAAGGGCGACAACTCCCAGCTCACACAGCAAACAAAAATCTGTCTCAGACTATCAGCATCATTTTTTTACCATTTTACTCCTGCGTTTGGGCATTTGACAGAGGCGTTTTTGCATTTTAAGGACGCATGAAACAAATTTCTCAAGTTTTTGTTTTACACGCCTAGGGTAAAGTCGCGGCTGGGCACCTCTATTTGACTGCGTTTTCTCCACTCAAGCTGCATTTTGTTTGTATTTTGGACGCCTTGAGGAGCTGGGAGTTGCACTTCATTCCATTTCCTACCACTTTCAAGTTTGAGATTAAATTTAAATAATTTTTTTGCTTCTGTATTATCTTTATCAGTTTTTTAATTTTTGCTTAATGCTTTTAGTTTTATTTTCATTTAAATGATTTTGTATCATTTTTACAAAATTACAGATTTTCAACCAGCATACAAACTTCATATTTTAAAAAAATAAAGAAAAATTCAAAAAAGCCATACAAATTTCAAAATGAGCAGCAACAACAATGGTAATGACAATGGCAGTGACAGTCATGAGGGTGAGGGTAGTGAGAGTGAAAATGAAATTCAAAGAATGTCAATAGACCCTTCTTCTACCTCTGAAAATCCAACCCCTGCTTCTTCAGACTATTTTGCATGCCCTATACCCTCTCTTCAAAGGTTTGCAAAAGGCCCTTTCAACTGCAACAAACCATTGCGTCAGTTTGCCACAGATGTGACTGTCAACAAGCAAAAAAATTCAGGGGGCAGCAAGAAATGGCTTTGTCATGTTTGTAAAACTCATTACCATGGGAGCTATACTAGGATTAGAGGCCATCTAGTGGGTGATTGTGGAAAGGGTGTTAGAGTATGTACATCAATAACATTGGAGCAGCAGCTTCAATTTGCAAAGTTGGCTGGATGCAGTGATGACCAAATCATTACCATTCAAAATAAAAAACGACCATTAGCTGATTTGCAAGGCTCTTCCAATATATCAGTTTCAGAGAATTGTGATAGAGGGAAGAAGAAAGCAAGTGAGAAAACTTCAATCATGGGGTTGATGAATTCACAAAAACGAGAGCAAGCTGATGATGCAGTGGCCAAATTCTTTTATGCTCATGCTCTTCCATTTCATTTGGCAAGGTCGCCTTATTTCAAAACTATGGTGAAAGAAATATTGTCAGTTGGACCCTCTTATGCCCCCCCTGGAGAACATAGATTGCGTACCTCCCTCCTTGACAAACAATATTCAAAAGCTACCTTGTTGATGGAGGAGATGAGGAAAACATGGCTTAGGACTGGTTGTTCCATTGTCATGGATGGGTGGACTGATATTCGACATAGGCCACTCATTAATGTTATTGTTACATGCCCTGCTGGTTCATACTTTCTTCGAGCTGTTGATTGTTCTGGGAAGCATAAGGATGCTGATTTTCAGTTTGGCATTTTGAGGGAGGCCATAGAGGAGGTTGGGCCTTCTAATGTTGTGCAGGTTGTGACAGATTCAGCTCGTGTTTGTAAGCTAGCAGGTTTGATGGTTGAGAATGCTTACAAACATATTTTTTGGACTACATGTTGTGTACATGCTTTGAATAATGCTTTGAAAGACATTGGAAAAATAGATTGGGTGAGGGCAGCAGTTGTAGAGGCTAGAGGCATACAAATGTTTGTATGCAACCATCACACTTCACACGCACTATTTCGGT
The DNA here is from genome assembly GCA_007258455.2 of Sequoia sempervirens. NCBI lineage: Eukaryota > Viridiplantae > Streptophyta > Pinopsida > Cupressales > Cupressaceae > Sequoia > Sequoia sempervirens. The sequence goes on from VDFB02036092.1 coordinate 43,181, forward strand.
CTTATTCAAAGAAAGAATTCCTCAAACCAGTTGAGACTAGATATGCTAGCTACTATATTTTGCTGGAGAGGATGTTGGATGTCCAAGATGCTCTACAAGCCATGGTTGTTTGTGCAGATTGGAAAAAGTGGAATCTGTCGAAGACAAATGAAGGCAAGGAAGTGAGAGATACAGTACTTAATGA
>VDFB02036093.1:0-13337 GCA_007258455.2 Sequoia sempervirens
TTATGGCATTAGTGTGAAAGGGTATAAGCTTTGAGATCCTATGGATGAGAAAGTTTTTTTATCATAAAAATTGTAATTTTTAGAGATATTGAATTCTTTCATATAGTGTTGTATCTAGAACAAGTTGGGAAGAAAGGTGTGGTTGAATTAATGTAAAAGTAGAATAAAATTGAACCAAAAGATCACATTATGGATTTTCGGAGGGAAAATGTTTAGATAGTTCAGATAGTTTTAAAGAGGAGGTAGAAATTCCACCTCATATTTCAAGATGTCCACATAACATAGATAACAACTATAGAGGTATAATCCTCCTCATTGAAAGGTTATTTTTCATTGAATAATAACAAATATGATCCTATAATGGTGAAGGAGTTACTGTGTATGGATGTTATTGGGTATGGATCCTATAGAATGGCTATGGATTCGAGGAGATGGCTTTGTTGAATGATACCTTTAGGTGTTTTGTGGGCTTCTAGATCAGCCTTTTTAGCCTTTATAATTAGTTGAACAACATATTGATTTTCATTCTCCTTTGGCTAAAATACTAGGGAAGAGGACTTGACTTTGCTAAAGATAAGACTTTTTTTATATAAAAATATCTCAATTATGGGATCTCAAATATTGCATTAATTCACAAAAAATATAGTTAATTGATATATGTTTTATATCCTTGTTCTCAAACTTTTACTAGTTACTCCCTTGGCACATGTGCATAATCCTCACAACCAAAGAATTTAAGATGTATAAATAAGTGTTTTTTGTCAACCACACCTCTATATGTGTCTTTTCAAAAAGAACTAATGCAGGAGACCTATTAACTAGGAACAAATGTGTGGAGACTACTTTTACCCATAATCTTTGTTCCAAACTAACACCACTAAGTATACTCCTAGACCTCTTCATTAATGTAGATTATGCATTATTTTTTCAACTCCAAGGTCTATGAAGTTGTCTTATGTATTTTTATCCCATGTTTCTTATAGAATTTATAAAAATATACTAATCAAAATTCACCACCTTTATTAGTCCTAAAAATCATAATCTTGATACTAGATTTATTCTCTACAAGAACCTTAAAGTATTTGAAATAAATATATGAAGAATTTATATTTACTTCTACAAAAATATAGCCATGTCCTTTTACTATCATCATCAATAAAATAAATATAATATATACTTACAAATAAAAGGAATATTAACAAGACAAAATACATCATAATGGATTAAATCCAACACCCTAGAAGGTTTATGAGAACTAGAGTAAAATTGAATGCAATTTTCTTTTCCATATACATGTTTTCATAGAAATTAAATTCAAGATTACAATCATTTAACCCCTTGACAAAATTTTTATATTTTACTATCTTTAAAACCTTCTCACCGGTGTAACTCATCCTTTGGTGTCATAACATTATTTTCTATGTTGGTAGGTTAGTCTCCCAATCATATGCACCCTTAACCACATAAAAATGATGACCATTAGAAGTAGACACAACACATCTCTTTCTTACAAGTTCCAATGGTGAAGTTAAATATTTTATATCTCTATACTATATGAATTCAAGAATTCTTACATTGAACCATGCATGCATCTAGCTAAAACATAGCACGACAATCCAAACATCCTTAGCAACAAATATAAATCCCCTAATCATCTTTCCCTCACCACTTGGTGAAATAATCTACACACCTACGTTATTTAGTTTACTCATAGAAAGTAGGACTTTCTACCAAACTAGGGATATTCAATACACCACTGATTCCACTCACACAATGACCAAATAATTGAAAAAAAAGTACCACAGACAATAATTTTAGATTAATATGATCTCCAAGGTACACCATCCCACCATTTTATTCTTCATATTTTGTAAACAAATCTCAAAGTGAGATCATGTGAAAGGAGACACCAAATTATATCAACCAAACACCTTTTTATGCATGAGTACAAAAAAAATCACTTTTATCCTTAGAGTATCTATCACAATCATCATAAGAATCTACCTTTATTATTATTCGATTAATTTTTATGGTCTTTTCTTAGGTGTCCAAATTTTCAAATGTTCTATTATTTTTCCTCATATTTTGATATCCCATGTGATTTTGATCTAGACTGGTGTTGCTTCATATTCTTCTTAATTTTTTTGTTGTATCTTCCATAAACTCCTAGTGTCTCTTTAGTTGACTCAAAACTCTTCTCATTTCTTTAGAAAGAAAAGATATAACCACTCTTTCATCTTGAAATTATTGGTAGTGCTCCCAATGGCTCTAGAATAATTGGTCTTGTGAATCTAGTAAATAACAAATCAAATTCATACATTGATCCTTCTCCCCAATTTCCTGTCCCATAGAGTGCAACTTAGTAGCTACATATTGAAGGAATTTTGATTTTCATCAATAGACCCATCATACTCCATCCTAAGGGTAAATAACTTCTTGCTAAAAAAAACTTATTGACAAGGAATTGGTCTTGATATATTTCTTCAAGCTTCTTCTAAAATTTTAATGCAACAATATCTTCACATGCACCTTTAGTAATACTAAACTAGCCAAATTGAGTCTAGTAAGACCCTTTTCTTTTCTATCCATTTTTCCTAATCTTCGTGTGATATAGTTTTAGGTTTGTGTCTAGATACTACCACCCATAGATCTAATTATATGCTCACATCCTCCATCTTGAGCTTCCACAACTCAAATTTTGTGCCTAAAAACTTATCCATATCTTCTTGCAATAAGATCAAAACCCTCTATGTGCAAGCTCCAACTCAAATGAAGATTAATACAAAAATATCCTCTTCCTAGCAACTAGAATCTAACGTGATCAAGCTTTGATACCAAATTAAAGGAACCAAGGTATGCATAATTTTTTCTAATTAAAATTTTGAGGAGAGTGTTATTTATTAAAAAGAATAGTTACAATACACTTGTAGAGAAATCCTTCATAAGAGTATCACCAACTAGAGATCTAGAGGAGTTATTGTAGATTAACAATATCTACAAAAATCTACACTCAAAATCCATCTCAAACATCTAGTATATCATAGATACAATAAATTAAACCATCAAATGGCAATTAAAAAGCTATGAGCTAAAACAACCCAAAAAAGTAACATCCAAATTCAAAATCTCAAGATGAGTTCATAGTCCTTAAAATTAATATATTCTTTCCATTTATCATAACATTAATATAATCCACTCATCAAATTAGTAATTCCATTTTGGTTCTATTTTATCCATTCAAAGAGTCCTTATGATGTGTTCTAGTTGGTCAACAAGTGTAACTCCTCCTTAAATCTCTTTTATGTGTCCAACATATTTTATATTTCTTATGCAAAATTCTAGATATCATAACATTGATTAGGGGGGTTGACTGGACTATTTTTTTTAAATGTAGATCTCAAAGAGATCTATGCAATAGTGTAGTGCCATACAACTCAATATTTTTATTTTACCCAAAAAAAAAATCTACTCCTTCAATCTCTTTATGTGTCCAACAGATTTTATATTTCCTAGGCAAGATTATAGATATCATAACTTTGATTTGGGGGGTTGATTGGATTTTTTTTTTAAATGTAGATCTCAAAGAACTCTATGCAATAGTGTAGTGCCATATTTTTATTTTACCAAAAAACAAAATCTATAGTTTGGAAATTATTTTTATTGTTTTATAACCTAAAAATCATACTTTATTAATTCTATCAATAAGAGCAAGGTTGAGACACCTTTCCTAAAAAATAGAAATATAGGAAGTGGGATATAAATAGAGATTTTCCAAGTTGGTATATACAATATACCTATCAACTTAATATTTATTATTTTCTCATTTTCTATATTTATATTATTATTCAATACTTCTAGCATTGTGTAGTTTATTTCATTCTTGAGATTCTTCATCAACCGTATGAACCATGTGTTAAGGAGTATACTAGATTTGGACACTATTGTATGTGTGCTATCATCTATGAAGTTCATTATTGTCCATTTGGTAGTAGTCTTTTTATTAAATTCCTATACTCTAATTTAGTCTAGTTTCCATTTCTCAAGCTATCTTTTAAATTTTAATTATATATTTCACATGTTTCTTAGTTAATATTATATTCTTTTCTTAAATGTAAAAATAACAACAATTTTAATTAAATTTATTCTAATTAGGTCAAATTGTTAGTGTAATTAGAAGATGTATATTTATATAAATTAAGTTGTTTTATAATTTAACTAGTTTACATTATAGAAATTTCACAATATAGCAACCAAATGATGTCATGATCCACCAAAAATTCAAACAAAAGAGGGCCCTATACACTATGATATGATTGAGGACCAACCAGTGATAAAATATCAATAAATTAAAATATCTAGCAAACTCTAAGGACTACATGCACCATCCAATAAAAATGATGGCAATGGATCAAGGGCCCTCTATAAGACAATAAGATCTACTACATAAGAAATATTCTATGATATGTGAATAATGATCTAAATTACCAATCCAGTTCACCTACAAACAAAGTCAAAGCTATGTATCCCTACCACAATGCACATTATATTAAGGAACCAAGTGGTAAAAGAAAGAAGTTGGTTCACATATAGGGGAAGTTTCAATTTTGGAAAAAATCCCAACAAAAATGGGTACCCATTTAGGCTTGAGCTCCCAAATTTATTTTATTTTTAGAATGGGTACCCATTTTTTTCCAAAATAGGCAGTAATTTTAAAACGGGTACCCATTTCTAACTACATTATATTTTAGAATGGGCGTACATTTTAGAACAGGTACACATTTAATAAATTTTGATATTTGAAACCATGACTTTGATTTTGTTTTAGACTTGGAAACTCACCCCTTAGCCTTGGACTAAATGTTGAGTGTTAGATTATCATTATACAATTTTTAGTTTCAATACCCTCTTTAGAGAAAAAGGAAAATGAGAAAGAAGCCTTCTTAGAATAAATAAATCAACCTATTTGATTGCTTGACAACCTATTTTCTAAAATAAATCAATTTGATTGCATATTAAAACCTACTTACTTTTGTAACATTTGTTTTAATAAAAATAAAGGTAACTGAGAGCAACTAGTTGTGACAATCAAGTGAGACTTAATAATATAAACATATATTTTATTATCTATAAATTTAAGCATAATAGTTTTATAGATTTAAATCTAACTAATAATACAAAGCCTAAATGTCAAAGTGTTATATTATCTTTATACATTTTTTTAGTTTAAGAAACCTTGTTTAGAGAAAAAAGAAAAAGAAAAAGTAAAAGAAGCCTTCTTAGAATAATTAAATGTGAAGTAGAGGGTTTCAAGTTTGTTTGACAACCTGTTTTATGAAATAAATCATTTGTTTGTATATTTGAAACTAACTCCTACATTTATAATGTTTGTTATAAATGAAAAGAAAGGTAATTGAGAGCAACTAATTGTGCCAATCAAATGGGACTTAATAATATGAACATTTTTATTTTATTTTTGCTTCATACTATGAACATATATTTTATTCTCTATAAATTTAAACATGATACTTTTGTAAATTTAAATCTAACTAAAAATACCAAACCTAAATTGTCAGATTATCATTATACAATTTTATGTTATAGATACCCTCTTTAAAAAGGAAGAAGGAAAAAAAAAAACAGAAACCTTAAAATAAATAATATTTCAAGCAAGCAAAAGGTTTCAACCTTGCTTGATAATCTGTTTTCTAAAATAAATCAATTTTCTTACATATTTAGAACACCTGTAATTTTCTTTTAATAATAATAATAAAAAAAAACTAGGAACAACTATTTGTAACAATCAAAGGGGGCTTAATAATATGAACTATATTTTATTCTATAAATTATTATATTGTACATTCTAATAATGGTACTGAGATCTGACGTGCTGCATAAGTCAACAATAGAGTTCACAGATTTTATATATTCTTACATTCTGACTAGAAATAGAGCCTAACCAAAGGCTAGACTATTGAAATATATCTATTATCTATGATCTATGCATATATATCTATTAATACTATTTTACTGTAGAACATCATTTCTGGCATGCAAGGTGACTCTGAGGCCATGCTTCATGAATAGAGTAAGCCCAAGCTTAGGCTTCACTTGATGACCAGCTTCAACTTTTACTTGATACCGTACAAGGATATTGGCAACTATGAATTTCATACTCAGATAGGAAACATCTTTCCCAAGGCATATCCTAGGACCTGCACTAAACACGGGATACTTGTAATCGCTCTCCTTCATACACACACCCTTTTCAGTAATCCATCTCTCAGGCTTGAATTCAAGGGCATCCTTTCCCCATATATTTTCCATTCTATTAGTGGCATAAATGAATAGCAGAAGCTTTGAGCCCTTCTTAACATGAGTTCCATCCGGTAGAACGTTGTCAACTGCTGCTTCTTTGAAAATCAAAGGAGCTGGAGGGTAAAGCCTCATAGATTCAGACAAAGCAGCCTGCAAATAATTCATATCTCTCAATTCTTCCCAACCAAAAATCCCCACCTTGTTACGTTCATTTTTATCACTGCTCAAGTGTTTTGAATTCAAAATCTGGGAAAGCTCAGAGACTATGTTTTCCTCCACGCGTGGATGCATGCTTAAAAGCCAAAAGAACCATGACATTGCCAGTGCAGTAGTATCTTTACCCGCAAGGAATATGCTCGTGGTTAATCCCTACGATTTTAAAGATAAGTTCAAAAATACTTGAAATAATACATAAACGACATTTCATATAAGACTAATCAACTTTCTTTTATTATAAAATTAATTTGAAAGCTTTTAGATGCAACTGCATATGTTTATTGAATTTCAATAACTACCTACATCAACATCAATGGATAAATGACCTCCATTTCACACTAAACAATCTCAATAACTACCTGCAACAATACATAAACGATTTCCATTAACTGTACATACCTGTAACAAATGTTGAGAAGGGGAGCATCCTTGTTCTCTTTCCAATCTGATGAAGGTGGATAATATGTCACCCTGCAATTCATTCCCTTCCTCCAGATCCTTCACTTTATTCTTCACCATCTCTGCTACAGAGTCTCGTACTATTGCTTGAGCTGTGTTCAACCTCTTCTCAAAACCCACGTTGAGAAATCTCATAACCTTCCATATAAATGAAGGGCAGAGTAAACGATAAATGCAGCATTCAATAGCTTCATCAAAGGCCAAAGCAAAAGTTTCACTTCCTACTTCCCTCCCAAAAATAGCCGTACAGATATTATCTATATTCAACTGAAGGAGTACATGGTGTAGATCAACTGAAGCTTCATCGTTTTTTACTTCTTCAAGAACTGGCAAAAATTTCTGCTCCAGAGATTTCTGCACCAGACTTAAAAAGCTTTCTTTGAATTTGCTACTGCTTAAGGCCATTACAGCGGGCTTTCGCTGGCGCTTCCACAGTTCATCATCTGAGTTAAATAAACCATGGCCAAATATTTCAAAAAAGACCTCTCTGAAGTAGGGACCCTTAGGGAAGTTGCTTAAATCGGCCTTGAGAATATACTCTAAATTAGCAGGACTAGATGTGACTACTTCAAACAGATTGCTTCCGCACAACCAGGGGCCTCTAACTATGAAAGTACCACCATTCTCAAGTACCAACTTGGCCGCTCGCTCATAAATATTGCTTAAATGCCACAGTAGCCACGGTATCATACCTAGTACTGGCCAATTTAGCGGCCCTTTCTTGAAATATATTGCCATAATGCTCAGGACAATCACTACCACCGTGGCCACCGTACTCCTGCAAAGTACCTCCATAGCTTGCTTATCTCTATACAAAAGTATTGCAGAAGAAGCGATTTGCAGCAGGATCACACTAAACAGATCATATTTGTAAGAGGAGACTCTTTAATGAGGTCAACTAAATTGTTGTGGCGATTTATTGCGAAAAATCCGTAATACCAAACCTATGGAAATAACGATGCTGAAAGAATTAATTTCGATGTGTTTCTTGCGTGAAAAGTCGTTTGCCTTCTTCAAATGGTTGCCCTTTCACTTTAAACAATTTCCCTGAAGTGGAAGTCAAATGTCGGCTATTTAGTGTAAACAATTCTTTTATTAGATCACTTTGTAAAAGTGATTTTTTTTTTTAAATAGACATAAATAATTGATTTGGAAGCAATTTTTTAAAGTGGAAGTTAATAACTGAATTGAAAGCAATTTTTTAATGTGGAAGTTAATAGCTTTGTTGAAATATGTGGTTATTGTGTGAAAGAAATTCTTTCTAAGCACTTTTTTTTAGGAGGAAGATAATGATTGAATAGGTTTCTTAATAAATGTGGTAATCTAGTGAAAGCAAGTTTCTTGAAGTAGATGTCTATACCTAATTGTAAAATATATTATATATTCATGTTTTGATTTTTGTTTTGTGTGTGTATAAAATATGGTAGTTATTGTAATTTTTATTTATTTTGTAGTTATGTTAATTTTAGATTAGATTTTAGCAATATTAAGTTTATATTTTCTTATTTTCAATGAATATAATGAATATATCTAAATTAAATAGATTAGATTTATAGGACTCTAACTCTAAAGTGAACTTAAATGAAATTTTGAAAAATTTATTATAAATTTAATATATTTTGCCTAACTTAATAAATATATAAGGAGTTCCTTAAATACATTTTAATAGGCTTCTGAAGTTTTTGGTAGACCTCATCTTTCAAAGATTAGACCTCATCAAGCATAATATTATTTCATATGCATACAAAAATGAAAATTATTTATCCTTTCTTTAAAAGAATGAAAATTATTCATCCTTTCTTTAAAAGAGAAAATATTAAAAGCATGTGCCTAATTTGTTATCACTTATGGAAACTAATATTTTTACGTGGATGTTATCTATATATTATGTAACCATCAAACACATAATAAGCTAAAGAAATCATTTGTAATGAGTTTGTTCAAATATGTGGTCATCTATTGAAAGTAATTTAGATTAAATAGATGTCTACATCTATGCATTTATATAGCACATTGCAACATTATGGAAGCTAATAATTGAATAGGTTTCTTGAAACATGTGGTCACCTAATAAAATATTTTAAAAAAAATTGAAGTTAATACTTGAATAGATGTCTTGAAATATGTGGTTGGCCTAGTGAAAGGATTTTTTGAAGCATAATTGAATATGTTTCTTGAAATATATGGTTACCTAGTTAAAGTGATTTTCTTAGCAAAAATTAATAATTGAAGAATATTATATATTCATTTTCTTTCAATTGATTTTATATAATGTTCAATATTTTTTATTTATAGGAGGGTTAATTTTAAATTATATTTTATTATATATATATAGACATACATTTATACAATTATATATCTATATACATACATTCATACATATACTTATGCATGTATAGATATATGCATATGTGCATACACACACACACACAACTATGAAAAAAAGGATATTGGAGTGTTGTTCCACCCAAAATGTGTGAAAATCAATAATGTATGAGGTGTGTGATACAAATGGGCCTATTTTCTTTTATTTCATTAGGAAATGAGATCCACACAAAGAATCGACTTACAACCCTTAGGTGAGTCAACTCAATGAGGGAATCTGTTGATTTCCTTATGATTGAGGATGGGGGTATTAGCCTAAATAGCATTTTTGGGAGAAAAATTAAAAATATTAAATCAACTCAATTATGCCCATTCAAACTTGAAACATAAATTTAAAGTATAACAAAAATAGAAACAACAAAGTTCTGACATATTTGGAAAAGGTAGAGTGATGTGTGTATATATATGTGAAAATATAAAGGAGTATATTTTTCTACACTGATATATGTATGTATGTATGTATATGTGTACATATACACATGCATATACATATATATTTATGTGTATGCATATGCATATATATACAATAGAAAAAAAATTAGGTGTTGTGACACAAGATTTAATTAGATTCAGAATCCTTCCTTTGAATGCATACTTCTATAGGATAACCATTATAAACTACTAATAAACTTTATCATATGCCTTGGGAATGTCTAATTTTAGGGCCATACTAAGATTCTTAATGTATTCCATAGAATGGATATGAAACCTAGAAAATGTTGGTTTCCTAATGTTAAGGGAGATAGAAAAACCAATTTCCTACAAGTTTCATTTGAGGAAACCCTAGAGATCTCAATCCAAGGATGGAATGAGGGAAAGAGATCTAAAATAAGGTATCATAGGGTGTGATTAAAGACTAAAAGAGGGTTTATCACCAAGCTAGGGCTTGGGAAGACAAGAAATTAATGTAACATGTAAAACCTAACTAGATAACCTAGGAAATGAAACTAAAATTTAGGATAGCAAATTGATAATGAACAGACGTGAACTTGGAAGAAAGATGAGGTCAAAACAAGCTCCAAAACCCTAAAATTGTACTATTTGAAGCTCACTAGTACTCAAACGCCAGTCTGGGTGATTTATTCCTAGACTAGGGTATCTTTGCAATAACTAGAATCTCTCAACATGACTGATTTGAATCTCCTAAAATATAGAAAAATTTAGTACTAGGACTCATACACCCAAGGCGGTGAGTTAGTCCCAATATTAGGGTTTGGCTAAAATCTTGGTATTCTCTGGTGATCTCTTGTAGCTTTCCTCCTACCAAATCTTTGATTCTGAAACACTGAATTCCAACCTATAGGTGACTTTCCATGAAGATGACAACCTTGTGTCAACTTAACAACTTGTTCAATCTTGCAACTTACTCTTCAAGGGATCTTCAAACATCAAAACACCTAGATATACAATCACACATGTAGAGAGAGAGAGAGAGAAAATTGTTGATTGCTAGGGAATAAGGGTTTGCCTAGGTCAAACCCAGTTAGATAATTAAACCTTATGATGAAACAATGAAACATGGAACATGAACAATGATACCTTGAATGTTGTCTTGAAATGTTAATCAACAATATAGCATGAAGTGGCCATGTAGAATGTAGATCATGATCTTGAATTGGATATGAGAAAATTCTTAACTTGGATCTTGGATGCTACATCACAAGACTAGCTCAACAACATTTTTGATGCTTTATGCCTTTGACATGATGATGGATCTTGAATTTTTGCAACAAATGATGAAGAAATCTGCCATTGAATACCTTATAAATGATCTTGAATACTCTAGGATGCTCTTATGAAGTCTTAAGATGCTTGACTCTTGATTGCTTAGCTTGATATTATGATTTCTTAGGTGAAATAATGATTTGAAACCTTGTTTATATAGGAAGTTCATCTAATTTATCACTTATTAGATCCCAAATGCCAAAATTCATAAAATTTGAATTTAAAACCCTGATTTCCCACTCAAAACCTTAAAAAGGGGCCAAATGAGACTCATTTTCCCAAGATGGTGTATGGGTCCCACAAGGAATTTTTAGCTGAGGAAATGTCAGGAAGTTAGAAAATTAAGTGTATTTGTTAATTATGTTAGGATCTCGATTGAAATAAGCTTCAGGATACATAACAAAGGGTCTTAGGGTCCTATTAATGATTATATGAAGGTCATAAATGCAAGAGGGCCCAAAAATTAATTTGAAGGTGCATATAAATACACTTTACAACACTAAATTAAAGAAAAATTAGGTCTATTTAGCTTAAAAGGGCCCTACAACCTAATGTGAATGTGTAAAACACATTACAATACAAGATCAAGGAAACATTAGGTTCATTTTAATTTTAATCATTCCCAAATTAAGTGTGAAAAGGTACTACTTTTTTCTACACTACATTTAGCCCCCACTTTAGTGAGAGGAGGAACTTGCTTCAAACTCACACTAAAGTAAACATTCAAGAGGGGTCTAAGTGTAAAAATGTGGATGGTCTAGGATAACAAAGATCAAAGAGGTAACCAAGCCCCCAAGATCCAAAATATTACATCAAACCAACATAAGAACAAAGGGACACACATAAGGTGTATGATATGCAACAAGATACACAAAGCATATAATGTCAATGACTAAAAGAAAGAAAAACAAAAACAAGAAAAAATAAAAAGAGGTGGATCAAGCTTCAATCATTTGTCCCACATGTTCTGGATCAGATCTCAACTATTTTTCCAAGAATTTTTATGAGTGGAACATGATCTCCACTATGCAAACCAACACATGCTCACACAGGATAATGGAACCATAGGCCATCCACCAGGTGAGCCCCCAGCAAGACACATATGCACGTGGCTAGTATGCTCTCACACAAACAAGCAAGTGGCTATAGAAAGTCACGCCTAATTTTGGCTCCCATACATACAACCATACCAAAGTTATACCTCATGATAACTTTAATAAGGCACCACACAACAATGAACTTTGAGCTCCATGAGGCAAGCAAAGCTTCGTATGCTTGACACCCATGAAAAAACAAGATAGCTCCATAGGAAATCAAAGTGTGTTATGCAAGGTAGCCATACAACAGATGTTGTAAATGAAAAAGTAGTGTAAAGTACATTCAAAGGGATTTTTCTATAGTTCATGTAAGGTCTCTTCTTAGGGAACATCATGCCTAATGTCTCCAAGAGTAGATAAGTCAAAGAAGTATCACGCTCTTGGAGGAAATAAAACCTAATGACACCACCAAGAAAAGGATGCATTGCTAGAATACATAAAATCGCATAGTGGAACATGAGTGTCGATGTATGACTCCACTTTAAAGTAGTTTTTAACACCATTGTTGTGAGCAATTACTTTAAAGTATAAGAATATATGAGAGGTTATTTGAAAAGTGCTATGCCAAGTCACATGTTCTCAAATAAAACTACATCATGAATAAGGGGCTGCCCACAAAACTCAGTATGAAACATGCAATCCAACTTAAGGTATGTTATCCAAATGCCAAGCTTGCTCTTATATATACATGGAAGGCAATCAACTAGCCAAAAGATACAACAACAAGTGACATACGAGGACAAGGCTAACCTAACCCCCTGCCCCCACTTAGTGCAAGACAAGGATGATCCGAGATGATTGATGAGAAACATAATAAAATAAAAATAGTATCAATTAGAGGAACTGGGTGCATCAATACAAGGAATAACAACACAATCCTTAAGTTGTTGAATTTTTCTACTCAAAGCCTTACATTCATTAGTAGAATGACCATGAACTCTATGATATATGCACAAATTGAATTCTTGTAGTAAAATTTATTTCATGTTCTTGGAAAGAGGGATATCAAATGATCTTGGAGGAGTCTTGACAAGATACTCCCTTGATCATTGTATTTGATCTGAATACATAGATTGTTTCTTATTTGTAACAACTTGTCTTATTTTTGGATATTGTTTACAGTATTACATGTCACCATTT
>VDFB02036094.1:0-17915 GCA_007258455.2 Sequoia sempervirens
CCAAGCCCTCTTGATCACCCTCCTTTCTTCTTCCTATTCTTTCGTCTTTCCCAACTAGAGTTCTCCATAAGGAGAAGTGGGCAATGCCCAAATCTTCCATCTTCTTGAGATATATAGAGATCCTCCAAACCCACACTCTTTCCCACAATTTCTCTCACATGTGTGAGTCTTGTGCCAATTCCAAGAACTTTTTGAGGAGCAGAAGGTTGAGAGTGACAAGTCACTCTTCCCAAGCCCCAACACTTTTTGAATTCGACACATTCATGAATGTGGACTTTTGAGGGGTCTTTTCACACTCCAAGGACAAGTTCACATGTCAAAAAGGTTCCAAACCCATAGGTATAGGTCCTAGGGGTCTATTCTTGTTCAAAAACCATGGAAATTGACTCAATAATCCCTTTTCAAAACCTACACAAGAATCCATACGAATTTTGATCCTAAGCAAGGGTTCCAACCCCAACCAAACTCACATGTCAAGTCCTACAATTAGATTCTACTCAACCACCCAACCAATAATAAAACATCAACCCTTCCAAGTCAAAAGGGCTACACTTAGAACTTCCCAAGGATGTATTTGATTTGATTCCAACATTTATCTATCCTCCTATTTGCATATTTGATTCCTCTTAATCTTTCAACATATTAACTTTAAATCCTCAAGAAGATGTCTTTTGATTTTCTCTCGATGGTCCTCCCTTCTCATGCTAACACTGTTACCTTCCTGCACATTACCAACATGATCATAAGTAACATTTTATATCACATTAATCTATTAGGTGAATCTTCTAAACTTTAACCATATAATAATCCATTTAAATTTCAATCTACATTCACTAGTATACTAGTGTATTCCACCTTCAAGTGGTGACAATAGAACATAATGTCAAAATGAAATTACAAGGATTTTGCTAAAAGATCACCTTATTTATCATTCACCATATATCTAATCATAAATTTAAGAAATTCATGTCACAAATTATGTTTAGCATTAATCACTTGTGAAATGGGGTCTTACAAAATAGGTTTTCAAGGTTACCTGAAACCCTACACAAAAGAGAAGGTAGCACAAAAGATAAAGTAGTAACATTGCCCCAAGAACCAATAGGGTGATTAAACCACAATTATCTAACTGGTATCAACAAAAATTGGACAAAAGGACAAACACAAAACAATAACTAGAGAAGCTCTTTTAACATCCTCACCACCTCTACATCCTTGGTTATCATTTTATCATGCATCTCCACAATTTATTTAACATCTTGCATTGGAACCACATTGAATTTATTTGTTTTTTTGTGTGTGCGAACACTCGGTCTAGCCCCCATATCAATAACAGGCTTCCCTCTCTTAGAGTCCTCACCCAAAGCTTGCTTTGAAAGGTCAAAGAAAAGGCACTTTCATGTCCATTCTTTTACTTCCTAATTTAGAATCACCAATCCTTCCACTGTGGTCTCAAGCAAATCCTTTCTAAGGTTTATCATGGAATTAAGATCCTTGTAGATTTGTAAGAATTTGTTTTCCAAAGCAGTAATCCTTGGATCATGGTATTTTTTTCAATTTGGTAAAATCCTCCACCACTTGGTTGAGAGTGGAGTTCAATGAATTGACCAAACTAAAAAAAGTGCACTCTACTCCCTAAAACTTCTCAAAGTGGAGATGTTACAATGGGCTATAGTATCACACTTATCATGGAGATCCTGGACCTATTGAATAAGCCACATGAGCAGGTTGAAGAAGACATCAAACCCTTCCTTCACCAAACCCAAGGCTTGATTAAAATCCAATGAGCCCCAATTGAGACCCCTCCCCTGATGGAGCTCATTATAGGATCATCATCTTGGAGACTAGTAGGTGGGATGAACTGTTCTTTATCTTTTCCTTCATAAAATGACACCATAAGTTATGTTTCCAAGTGAATAAAATATTCCAAATTCTTAACCTCTCCTCCAGCTAGGACCCTCCAATCCTACCCACAATCCAAAGTTTTATCATCAAGAGAAATTTATGCCCACCCCACACACCATAGTATTCCCAACACCCTCCTAAGAATGATCCTCCATATCATGTGGGTTTTGATGAAGAGGATCTAACCCTCAATCACAAAATTCTAACAACATATAATATTCAACTCAAAAATTGTTTGAAATAACACAAAAAAAAATCTGCAAATAGTTTGATTCATTAACTATTCAACTTTTCTACGTATTACATGGAAATCATTACCAAAATGAAAATCCATCATATAAATCCATATGGGCTAATATAAACCATTAAAAACTGAAATAATATTGTTATAAGTCTATTACAAACAACAAATATCAATCACAAATTGACCTCCTTCAATCTATTCCTTTCCTGTAGCTTCTAGCTCCTTTAATATGCAATCTTCAATGAGAAGTTCTTGCTACAATAAAGAAAAAAAAATTAAAGCTATTTTCTGCTATCCAAACACCTTCAAACCTACAACAAAACATCATTTCCATCTTCTCCAAGAAAATCCACACCTGCAACAACAATCTACATAATCTAGCCAAGAATGGCTACCAAAACCAAGTCCAAATTGTCTGTAATCTTCAAAAATAGGCTCCCAAAGATTCTCTAGAAAAAATACATAACCAAGTTAGGAAAAAACCTCCCAAAAATCCATCCCAAAATCTTTCCATAATATAGAAAATTCTTTCATAAATCCACTCCCACCAAAATTGCCAAAATGGGAGTCAATTCCTAGATTTTAGGCAATTTCCAATGTAACTCTTGCCAACTCTCCTTGGATGCCCACATTTTCATGAATGAATTAATTAAGTTTATAAATGCATCATTCAAACTTATAACTCCATCCAAATCTCACACCCAAGTCTATTTTTGTAAACTTTTAAAAATTGATAATTTCTTAAAGTTCCCTCCTAAATTATCTCCACTCCTAGAATTTGTAATAAAATAATAAAAGGGTAATAATTTATTATTTATTTTATTCTAACCTTTCAAATCACCATATTGAATAAATCACCTACCAAACCTAAAGAAAATATAAAAATTAAAAATTCATCTTTTGGTTGATGCAAGACTGCTCTCACAACCCAGGATGCTCCTACATCAAACACCCGAGGTAAATGAAATGTTTCATGAGTTGAAAACTCATTAACATTTGAAGACCATATGTTCTTTTTGAATCCAATGTTCTTCCTTACTCTTCTGAAATTTCCTCTTTCCCTTCTTCCAACACTTAGTTGGAAGAAGCAACCACCTTCTTTGACAACTTTGCACTCCATTTGTCTCTCCTCTCGTGGACTTGTATCCACCATGTACCATCCTCCTCCTAATACCATGAATTCTCCTCTCTACTTTTGTGAGATTCAACCCACAATAAACCAACCACCTCCACCAAGTTTCACCTACAACATTCTCTACAAATTCTACATCCAAATATGTATTATAAATCCAAATAACAATCAAAATCCACTACATCTTTATACAAATTTACAATTACTACTCTATGGAAATTAGAAATTTCCATTTGCATACTCTCTTCTTTCTTGAAATCATATTCTAAACTCACCAAAGAAGGTATACAATCATTAAAAATAAATTCAAAATGAAAATTTACCTCATTCTTGTTCGCTACCCCAACATCTTGTCCTAATTCTTCACTGCAATATCATTCTCAACCCTATCAAAGCATTCATCAAAATATGATTTCACCTCATTACCTTTTGAGGCAATCTTCACTCCACCTTTTTTCAACACTTGCTATTCCTTTTCTACCACTGAAATATTTTCATCTACACATGATCCACTCTCATATTCATCATAAAAATGAAACACATTATGCATTACCTCTTTCTTTTCAACATTTTCTTCACCACTGCCTATTGCCATATCTTCTTCTCCTTCACTCTTAGTTACACTTTCATTTTCCATTATACTTTCAAGTCCTCTAAAGGACACTCATCATCCTTAATCATTGTTGCATTTTTCTCCTATTTTCCCTCTATCCTTTTGAATAATGATTTCCACATTTTCCTTTTCATCCTTCTTCCCTACACACAAAGTTTCACTTGCAAACATATCAGTACCAAAAGAGCAATAAGATTCAACCCTTCCCATTATATTTTCCTTTATATCCTTATTATCTGCTACAACTTCTTTTTCCACTTCCTCTTTCCTATCATGTAAAGGATTCAAAACATATTATTCCCCATCCTTTATGATGCTATATGTATTCTTCCTACCATCATGTAGAGATCTTCGATCATACAACCATGGTCTACCCAACAAAACATGGCATATATCCATGGGTACTATATCACATACAATCACATCCTTGTATCTAATAATTTGAAAATCAACCACACATTGCTCACTTACCAATATCTAGAAATCTCCTTGCAACCAAGAAATGTATTATGGGCTAGGATGCTTGATTCTTTTTCAATTTCAGCTTTTTTACCATCTCTTCAAATATAATATTATTGGTGCTACTAGTGTCCACGATGACTTTTTAATATTTCCCACTCACTTTACACCTTGTTCAGAATAAATTACTCCTTTGGATGGGCTCTTGGTTCTCTATTTGTGGCTCTAGAAATTATTTCTTCATCACAAAACATTTTCCTAGCTTTCAAGACATTTTGTCAAACACTTTTCCACACTCTCTTTGCAACTGCCTCACATCGCCACTTCTACCTGCACACTCAGGAACAACCAAATATGATACCACTAATGAAGAGGCTCCAAATCTCAATCAAAATCTTCCAACAACATATGATTCAACTCAAAAATTATTTGAAATGACACAAAAATAAAAAAACTGCAAATAGTTTGATTCATTAACTATTCAACTTTTCTCCGTATTACATGGAGATCATTACCAAAATGAAAATATATCATATACAGCCATATGGGCTGATATAAACCATTAAAATTTTAAATAATACTGATATAAGTCTATTACAAATAGAAAATATCACTCACAAATTGACCTCCAATCTATCTCCTTCTTGTAGCTTCTAGCTCCTTTAATATGCAATCTTCAATGAGAAGTTCTTGCTATAATAAAGAAAAAAATTTCAAATCTATTTTTTGCTGTCCAAACACCTTCAAACCTGAAAAAAAAACATCCTTTACACCTTCTCCAAGAAGATCCACACCTGTAACAACAACTTACACAATCTAGCCAAGAATGGCTACCAAAACCATGTCCAAATTACTTGTAATCTTTAAAAATGGGCTCCCAAAGCTTCTCCATAAAAAATCCACCACCAAGATGGGAAGAAACCTCCAAAAAATAGATCCCAAAATCTTTCCATAATATAGAAAATGCTTTCATTAATCCATTCCCACCAAAATTTCCAAAATGGGAGTCAATTCCTAGATTTCAGGTAGTTTCCACTGTAACGCCTACCAACTCACCTTGGGTTCCCACATTTTCATGAATTAATTAATTAATTTTATAAATGAATAATTCAAACTTATAACTCCCTCCAAATCTCACACCCAAGTCTATTTTTGCAAATTTTAAAAAATTGACAATTTCTCAAAGTTCCCTCCTAAATTATCTCTACTCCCAAAATTTGTAATAAAATAATAAAATGGTAATAATTTAATATTTATTTTATTCCAACCTTTCAAATTACCATATTAAATAAATGACCCACTAACCATGAGGAAAATATAAAAATTAAAAATGCATGCTTTTGGTTGATGCAAGATTGCTCTCACAACCCATGATGCTCCTGCATCAAAGACCTAATGTAAGTGAAATATTTCATGAGTTGAAAACTCATGAACATTTGAAGACCATATGTTTTCTTTGGATCCACTATTCTTCCTTATTCTTTTGAAATTTCCTCTTTCTCTTCTTCCAACACTTAGTTGGAACAAGCAACCTCCTTCTCTGACAACTTTGCCCTCCATTCGTCTCTCCTCTCATGGAATTTTATCAACCATGCACCATCATCCTCCTAATACCATACATTCTCCTCTCTTCTTTCGTGGGATTCAAATCACCATAAATTGACCACCTCCACCAAGTTTCACCTACAAAATCCTCTAAAAATTCTACATCCAAATAACAATCAAAATCCACTACATCCTTATACAAATCTGTAATTACTACTCCATGGAAATTAGAAATTTCCATCTGCATACTCTCTTCTTTCTAGAAATCCTCTTCGACACTCACCAAAGAAGGTATAGAATCATTAAAACTAAATTCAAAATGAAATTTTACCTCACTCTTGTTCACTACCCCAACATCTTTTTCCTCATTCTTAATTACAATATCATTCTCAACCTCATCAAAGCATTCATCATAATCTGATTTCACCCATACCTACGACGATCCACTTTATAAATAAACATTTAATTTACCTTACTTTGCCGACTTTTATTTTCCATTTTGTCCTTTCGAAGTGATGACTTTATTGATCCGGACTATAATACGCGTGACGCGGATCTTAATTTGTTTATTTATCCGCGCCGAATATTTTGAACATGAATTAGCATTGAGATTCATCCCGCCCGCATTTATTTTCCTCTTTCTATCCTCCTATTATCTACTACAACTTATTTTTCCACTTCCTCTTGCCTATCCTACAAAGGATTCAAAACATATTTCCTTTCCCCCTTGATACTTTTATGCATGCCATGGTTTTTCCAAAACCATCATTTAGATCTCTTCAATCATACAACCATGGCCTACCCAACAAAACATGGCATACATCCATAGGTACTATATCACATACAACCACATCCTTATATCTGTGAATTTTAAAATCAACCACACATTGCTCACTTACCCATATCTTGCAATCTCACCGCAACAAAGAAATTTATTATGGGCTAGGATGCTTGATTCTTTTCAAGTTCAGCTTGTCTACCATCTCTTCAGATACAATATTATTAGTGCTACCACTGTCCACAATGACTTTACAACATTTCTCACTCACTTTACACCTTGTTCAAAATAAATTACTCCTCTAGATGGTCTCTTGATTCTCTATTTGTGTCTCTATTAATTCTTCATCACAAAACATTCTCCTAGCTTCCAAGATATTTTCTCAAACACTTTTTCACACTTTCTTTGCAACTGCTTCAATTTATACTTGCAAGCCTTGGTGCAAACTGCCTCACATCGATGCTTCTACCTATACAATCAGGAACAACCAGATCTAATAGCACTAATGAATAGGCCCCAAACCTCAATCAAAAACTTCCAAAAACATAAGATTCAACTCAAAAATTGTTTGAAATAGCGCAAAAAAAATCTACAAATAGTTTGATTCATTAACTATTCAACTTTTCTCTGTATTACATGGAAATCATTACCCAACCAACTCTGATAGCTAATGAAGAGGCTCCAAACCTCAATCAAAAACTTCCAACAAAATAAGATTCAACTCAAAAATTGTTTGAAATAACACAAAAGAAATCTACAAACAATTTGATTCATTAACTATTCAACTTTTCTCCGTATTACATGGAAATCATTACCAAAATAAAAATACATCATATACAGGCATATATGGGCTGATATAAACCATTAAATACTGAAATAATACTGATATAATTCTATTACAAATAGAAAATATAAATCACAAATTGACCTCCTTCAATCTATCCCCTTCCTGTAGCTTCTAGCTCCTTTAATATGCAATCTTCAATGAGAAGTTCTTGTTGTAATAAAGTAGCAACTTTCAAATCTATTTTCTGCTGTCCAAACATCTTCAAACCTACAACAAAACATTATTTCCACCTTCTTCAAGAAAATCCACACCTACAACAACTTACACAATCTAGCCAAGAATGGCTACCAAAACCAAGTCCAAATTGCCTGTAATCTTCAAAAACAAGCTCCCAAAGCTTCTCCAAAAAAAATCCATGACCAAGTTGGGAAGAAAACTCTCGAAAATCCATCCCAAAATTTTCCATAATATATAAAATTCTTTCATAAATCCACTCCCACCAAAATTTCCAAAATGGGAGTTAATTCTTAGATTTTAGGCAATTTCCATTGTAACTCTTGCCAACTCACCTTGGGTGCCCACAATTTCATGAATTAATTAATTAAGTTTATAAATGAATAATTCAAACTTATAACTCCCTCCAAATCTCACACCCAAGTCTATTTTATAAAAAAAATTATAAATCAATGACAATTTCTCAAAGTTCCCTCCTAAATTACCTCCACTCCTAGAATTTGAAATAAAATAATAAAAGGGTAATAATTTAATATTTATTTTATTCTACCCTTTCAAATTAACATATTAAATAAATAACCCACCAAACTTGAGGAAAATTTAAAAATTAAAAATGCATTCTTTCGATTGATGCAAGATTTCTCTCACAACCCAAGATGCTCCTGCATCAGGTTGCAACAACACTCAACATCCCTCATTTAGGAACCTTCCTACTACTACATTTCCCCTCATTTGTCTCTTCACTAGAACCTAGGATTTTGCATTTCACACATGAGGGGGAGGGATCAACATTCTTCATAGAGCTCATACCACCAATCCTAGATGGGACTAAGCTTTTCCTAACCCCAACTGAAGGGTTATCATAGTCCAAATCTATTTGGTAGCTATCAAACTAGGTCGAGAAGTCACCTCCAGACTCTATCTTTCCATCTCCTTCCTCCTCATCCACTAGAAACTTCCCATCAAGTAGTCCTACTTCTTGGCCCTACAGGATCTACTAGGAACAGGGGTTGCATTTACATATCTTGCTTTGATGTTATCCACAATTAAAAGAATCAACCCCTCGTGTAAAAAGGGATTGTTGGGATTGTTTTTGTAATCTATAATCCCATTATCCAGAGATGAAAGAGGATAAAACAGGAAGGAGAAAAACTTACCATGGAAAAAATGGCTTAGCAACATAAAATGGTGCCCATAAATTATTGAATATTTCCTGTCCAAGGTAAAGTACCACATAAGAGCCATTGCCACATCTCCCCAAATTGGTTTAATTGAGGCTCGATCATAGCCATCACACTAGAGCCTTACAATTTTTTCCTTCTCCTTATCCCACAAGAAGTTCAATCTTGTAATTCCAGACATAGCTTTTTCTCTGTAAAATTTTCTCCCTTGAGTAGACAACCCAGTAACTTCAATTATGAGCTCCTCATTCACAGTGATATCAATTCCAAACATACTAAGAACACGGTTGTGCCAAGCCTCCATAAACTCCTACAAGGTCTTGGGATTAGACCCATGGAGTCTCTCCATAAAAGGGGTGACCCCACCTTTCTACAAGATCTTCCAAACTTCTCCATTAGCTTTGGTTTCATCATAGGTCATGGGCTTCATTCTGCACCTATCTCCCCCCATGTTCAAAAGTATTGAGCAACTCATAGAATTGAAACCAAACAAAATATAAATGAAGATTAACAAATACGCGAAGGAGGAAATAGAAACCTAGAAATCATGCAATCCTATCATTCAAGGTACTAAATATAGTTAAGGTTTAATCCCTCATGAGATTAAAACTCTCCCTCCCACAATTTCTAATGAGAACGATGACTATCAAATGTCTAATCAGCATTAAAAGGTTATCATTAGGCCACCATCCCATAAAGTTACCATAATTTTTGGCCCCCTTCATAGACTTAAGGAATATCATTATTAAGAAAAGCAATAGGTTCAACAGGTAGATGGTCGTTAATATCCCAAGACCTAGCTAAGAAAACACAAAAATTTTCCAATAGATCTGTGACACCATTAGCCTCATGAAACACATGGGAAATGTAAACTTCCTCAAAATTATTCAACAATGAAAGAGCATCATTGTTAAGTCTAAATATATGGACCAAAAAGGAGAAGTGAGCTTCCTAAGGTAGTTGGTGATATTCAACAAGTCCCCTTCCAACCATATTTTCGATACCCCATTCTTTGTAGCCAATTTTAATCCATGATAGGCTACACCAGCTTCAACATAGTGTTTTTTCTAGATCCCCAAAGGGAGTGCCAATTTTTGGGTAAGTTGAATTGTATTGGTGGTGAAAATAAGATGAAAATTTAAGGAAAACACATTAAGGACTTGTAACTAATATTTGTAAAAAATAAAAAAATTGATATGGTGAGAATTTGTTTAGGAGGTAATAATGAAAAATTTGTGGAAAAAGTCCTCTAAAATAATGTGAAATAGTAACACTCTATTTTATTCTTGTATTTAATATTTTAATTTTACTATAGTTTTAGGAATAATATTTTAAAATTTTGATGTAGTATTACCTAGTAAAAGATGTGAAATAGTAAAACTCTATTTTTTGGTGTATTTTTTATTTGAGAACTTAGGATTTTTTCTAAAGGGTAAGCTAAGGTTATTTTTCTTTTGAAATTAGTTTTATTTTTATGGGTAAGATATATGTTTTCCTTGTATATAAGAATTATGAAATGAGGTAAAAAATTAGTGTCTTTTTTAGATAATTTGGATAAGCTAGTGGGTAGGAGACTTGATGATGGGGTGATGAGGGTGGGAATTTTTTTCTTCAAGCTAAGTAGTGAGAGAAGAAGTTTTTACTTTGAAGGTAGAGTTAGTTGATAAGGTGAAAAAATAATTATATATATATATATTTAAATTAAAAAATGATAATTATCTCATAACTTAAATAATTAAATATTATTTAATTAATATATAAATGGATAATATAAAATAATAATAAATAGAAAATATGATTAATGTGATGAATATTTAATAAGTGGTCATAAAGGATTAATTAATGCTAACTAATGATAAGCAATGAATGATGGTATTTAATGGTATGATGATAGTTAAGCTTTGACAATTAGAAGAATAATTTTAGTGTCTTCATTTTAGCCCTTTTTGAGACAATTTTGAAGTGAATATTTTTCAAATGAAAGAAACACTTCTAGGAAGAACAAATTGATAGTGATGAATAAAATGAGTATACTCCCTAGTCAAGTAAGAAATGGTGATTTATGAAAGTGAGATGATTAGTGATGTTGATGCCCACCTCTAAGGTTATCCATGCAAAAATTGCACAAGTGAGCTCTTAAAAGAAGAGACATGAAAAAAATTGATGAAAAATAGAAATAAAGAAAAAGAGGGGGAAAAAAGTTTGATGCAAGAAACATGATGATTGTTAAAATTATGATGAGTTTATTATAATGACTAGATTTAAAAATGATTTTACCAAATTTTATTTAATATAACAATAAGACCAAGGTGAGAACATGTCCAATGCATGGGTTATCTCAAAATGTAAAATTCACCTACACAAATATGCCATTGGATACCATGATATGAAAGACCATGATGTTCTGGAAATAAATTCCAAGGACAACAAAAATGTAGATTAGTGAAAAATAAACACAATAAAGAAAGAAATCATGCACAATGATGCAAAGACAAATATGATCATGCTTCTAGTCAAGAAATTTTTTTATTGATTGACTAATGATGATATGATGGCATTGTTGATATGGGAATGACATGTATTGAAATCAATGTGAGGATTGCAAAAGACATATCTTGATGATAATTATGCGACTAAGATGGATCAAGGTTTAGAACAAGGATAGAAATAAAACCAAGGTATTTCTTAGATTATGTGCTAGATTACATTACAAGATTTTCTTTATTAAGAGAGGTAAATGCTTTTGACTTAGAGCTATGAACCCGTGAGGTCACAAACAAGGGAAATCATTCTTAATATAAATTATTAAGAATTACGCCCTATTGGGGTTTGAACCTTGATGACAAGAATAGAAGAAAAACAACTTAACCATCTCGCCATGCCACTATTGGATAGATTAGTATTGTTACAATTTCTTGATTTTTTTTTAGGATTGGCTAAATTATGGATCTAGATATTTGGATAGATGGATTGCATTGGAGTGCTATTAGGAATTTTTTGAATTTCTTGAGATTAGAAGCTTGGAACCAATAACAAGGGAGGACCAATTTTATTGATGAGAATAAAAGGATAATGGATTTCTTAGGTATACCATGGGAGGATTATTAGGTGCAGTATAAGAGACATGAGGATTATAATATGTAGGATAGGACATATCAAAAGTATTAAACAGAGGATTCAATATATGATCTCCAAGGGCTATGATACATCTAGGAATAATATATTTTCTCAATGATATGAATTTGGGTAGCGAAATATAGAAATTTCAAGTGTTTTTAAAAGTATGCTTAAATTTTGTGCCTCAACCCTTATCTAGATCAAGGTGGGTAGGGAATAAATGTAGAAATAATTTGGATTGGGTGGAAAATAATGTGATATGAATATATGGTAATTTCATAACACAAAGTATGAAAAATTAAATATATTTCCCCCAAGTGTAATGGTACACATAAAATTTATTTTACACATGACACCTATTTGCTGTGTTTAGATATATCTAGCTTGATAAACATAGCTTTTTTCTTATAATAAACTATATAATGTATAAATTTTGAAGCAATAACTATTCTATCTATAATTTGGAACCCCCTCACAAAGCCTTCTTGCTTAGAAGATATCAAGAAGTCTAAATTTTTCTTGAGATGATATGTCCAACTTAGTAATTACCTTATAAGTTATGTATTGTTGAGAGCTATTGAGCATTTATTTTTCATTTTTAGATTCTAATACCACATCCAAGAGATTATTTTTCACAATATCACCAAATTATTGAAAAAATTTAATGGGGAAACTATAGATACCGGGACCCTTACCTTTCTTGATTTTCAAAACAATGTTTTCTATTTTAACAAGGTTTATGGTTGCCATTAGTTGAGGATTCATTTTAGATTTAACTAGTGATGGTATGGAATCAAGAATAAATCTTTCTTACTGCCCTAAAACTTGACCATTCTCTTTAAAAAAGAAGAAAAATAAAAATTATATTTATCATTAATTTATTGGAAGGAGGACAATTGAGTACCTTTAGAAGTGACAGTAGAAGAAATAATATTGCTACTTCTCTTATCTTTAACACAATTATGAAAAAAAAGAGGTATTTTGATCACCCTCCATGATCTAGGTAATCCTTGACCTTTGCTTCCAAACAACATCCTCTTGCAATTACCATTGATGAAGCTCCTTAGAAGGGGAAAATTCCTCCTACAATATTTTTATAGTCATACCAAATTCTCTTATCCAAAAATTAATACCATTCAAATTTTCTTACACTTATCACTTTTGCTAAAAAATGTTATGAAATTCAAATTTATTCCATTTTTAAAGCTTGAACTTAACTAATTGAAATGTTTTAAAGAATGAATACATTGTATTACAAAAGGAGGGCATGCCTTGCAACCACAAAATTGTCATATTTTCTTGAATAGTTTGGTGACAAAGACACATTAATTGAAATTTAAATGGTGGTT
Organism: Sequoia sempervirens; assembly: GCA_007258455.2. NCBI lineage: Eukaryota > Viridiplantae > Streptophyta > Pinopsida > Cupressales > Cupressaceae > Sequoia > Sequoia sempervirens. Next base: position 13,345 of record VDFB02036094.1, read on the forward strand.
TGTTAGGAATTAAGAAAAGAGATGAAGAAAATTTAAGAGGCGAATGATCAAAACCATTCCACTATAAAACTTTAGAATAATTTATCAAATTATCCCCAAACCAATCAGTTGAGACAAGAAACTTGTCAAGATGTTCAAATATGGAAGCTACCCTACATCTTCTATTATTCCAAGTATAATTACCTCCACTTGGTTTAACATCCATAAGATTTAAGAAAATAAATATTCTTATGGAATAATAGTGATGATGAGACAATTCTATTCGAGCTCCCATGTTTTCATGAAGAGAAAGAGTAGCGTTAAATTCACCAACCAAAATCCAAGTAATAGAAGGAAATATAGAATAGAAAAACCAAATATGTGACCACAAGGCCACCTTATTGGAATTTTTTTTTGGAGAATTAATATTTGATTAAAAAAATATGATTACCATATTGAAAACTGGTACCAAATAGAGATAAATAACATTTACACAATAGCCAATAGGAAGGTGTTATTAGACGAGGGTCACACAAAGAAGTTAAACCACCTATAGAAATTTGTTCACCTATACATTGACATTGGCTACCTTTCCAAACTAAAAAATACAATGCCAACATTTCCTCCATAGAAATTTTAGTTTATTTTTCAAGAAATAACATCGAAATTATGAAGATAAATGAGATCTTAAACAAATTTTTGATGAGAGGATTTTCCCAAACCCCTAATATTCCAAGAAAGAACAATAATTTTTGAAGGATTTAATCTAAAGCATGAAGAATTCTAGATTTTATTAAAGATTATTTTGACAATTTACTATTTTCTTGTACATTTTTCTTCTTTTTAATATTCTTCTATTATAAACCCAAGAGGGTAGGAGTTTTCTTTTTAGAGTTACCCCCACTTGTGACTGCAATATCATGTGAAGCATTTTTCAAAGGGGTCTCAATGTAGTCATCCACCTTGGTAATATTTGTGAATAGGAGTTATTTCATTCAAATAAAGACCAAATAAAGTAGTCAAATGATTTACAAGAGGTGCTTATTGAAGTAGCACATACTTAACAAATGAAAATTAGACCTCTATTAGTGGTGGCTAGGAGATATTAGCATGAACCAAGTCCTAGTTAGAAAATGAAAATTTCAACCAAAGAGTCAAGGCCTTAAAAATAATAGAATATCAAATGTATTACTTTACTTTCCTTTTGAAGAATCATTCTTTTATGCATAATGGTCCTTCCTTTATTATGATATTGTAGAGAAATAAACCAATTGGGGTTAGCTTTATCAAAAATAGTTGGGTCTTTCATTTTCTCATTTGTAGTTGCTTACACCTTAGACACACCTTGTTGAGAAGAAAAAGCATCAAAAATCTATTTTGGATAATTTCTTTGAAGATTCCCTTAATCATGTAAAAGACAACAAAAAGGTTCAATGTCGTATAATCCACCTGTTAGATCGAATTTATATTCCCAACATAGTTTCCAATGAATTAGGAAAAGGATTATTCAAATAAATTTTAGCATAGACACAAGCATGTGTGGTTACCTTTCACTCAAGTGTTTCATGGGAAGGCCCAAAATGATTTCTAAGAATTGCAACAATTGAGTGTATAATATCAATTCTCTAGAATTCCATAGGAAGTCAAAAGAGGTGAACCCAAACTAGAAGTTGAGATGGAAGCTCCTCCAAAGGATCAAATCCAACATGTCAATTTGTAATAAACCAATTTATTGATTGTTAAAATATGGCTCTCCTTCAAATGCCTTATTTTTGTTTTCTATTCTTGTAAAGAAAACATAGAAAAAACATTAGTGACCAATACAACCCCCATATCTCCATTAACTTTCCAATGGCTATGAGTCTAATTTTATAAGAAAGGAAAGGTAGCTTTAAACCCATAAACTCACAAGTTAGTGCATTCTCTAAAAGATAAATGCATCATTTACAATGATTTATAGGTTAATAACCACGATGGATTTTTCCTCTCTTATGAAAATACTCATTCAAATGAGAACAATTCTCCATTCTTTGATGAGTCTTGGAATCATGTGTAGCTTGCATGAGAAATTTTATTGCATTAATATAACCAAAATTTGAATCTTCATCAATTCGAACAACATCCTTAAAGAAAAATGAAAAACTTCCACCAAAACACCCACTAAAACTAGCCATGAATGATCAAATAACTCATACACCAACAAAAGAAAATGAAAATATAAAAAAAAAATTAGGAGAATCCAAATATGTAGCATGAAATAGCATGCAAAAATATGCAATTCTGAAATGAAGAATCAAAACCTATATTCAACAATCTATCGTAGCTATTTAGCCTAGTGAACTTCTTTCCCTAGATATATAGTATTGAAAGTTTTAAGTCTATATCATTGATATTTCTAAATTTCAATTTAACTATTTCTTAAGGGGTTTTAGAAAGTTTAGCACACACATGTTAACGACACTTGATTACAGTCTTCAATGTATTTAATAAATTGCAATTCACATTATTTTATATTTACTTTTTTATACTCTAGATGTATTTGTATAGATATTGTAGTCGAGATAATAAACTTGGATTATTAATATATTTTGATATACTTGTTATTTTTTTAATTATGTGAATTAATTATCTATAAATCTATTTGTAAGACCAAGCAAATATAAGAGAATTAGTGAATTACTTGTTAGTGGATGATTTAATTTCTTAAATATTTATATGATAGGTAAGAGGATTTTTTGGAAAATCTTTATACATATAAAGTATTTATAATAAGAGGGAAATATTTTTACTTGATGTAGAAATTAAGTAAAATTGAATGTGTGTTTAAAATAGAAATATGGATTAAGTGAAATATGATATTTCTATTGTTCATATCTAGTTTGTGATTAATTTTTCTAGATCAAATTATGTAGAGTGGTTTTAAAGATATATTTCTCATCCTAACAAGAAATTATGAAGTATGATATAAAATGTCAATCTTCAAAAGTATTATACATAGTTTAATCCATAAAAAATAATCATAAAATAAATTAGGTGGTTGATATTGTATTCTTGAATTCTTACAAATCAGATTCTATAATCTTAAGGTTTATTTGATTTTGGGATATGATGTCTCGGGGTTTATAGTTATAGAGAAAATTATATTTAAAAAGATTATAAATAATATAAAATATTATTATTATATGATTACAATATGCAAAAAAATAGATTTTGAAACATTAAGATGAAGGTATAATTTAATAGAATTGTCTCTTTAGATTTTTATAAAGTTGAAAGAAAATATACTATAAAGAATCATAATATTTCCAGATTTTTTCTTATTAAAAAAATAATTTTTAGAGTGGTGATATTTTTAAAAAATTATAGCCTCTTTACATTTTAAGAATTAAAATTTTTCATTAAAGTATATAATTTTTTTTAGAAGTTGATTCAAATTCTAAATTGCTATCCATAAGCTTAATGTTTGAATGAAAATGTTAAAAATTGAATAAGTATAGAAAATAAGGTACTACTTGATGCAGGAACATTTAGGGTGTAAGAGTAATCTTGCATCCCAAAATAAAAAATTTATTTTGATTTTTGTTAGGCTTAGTGAATAAATTTTTAATAAGGGTTAAAACTAGCATGGTTACTATTTTTAGTAAGTTGGAATTTGTACATGTATCATGGACATGAAATATTACACAAAGCTTCAAAATGGTGAAATGAAGTCAATGGTGAGGAAATCACTTCAATACCATTTGTCATTTGTGAGATATTAATATTTTTGTCTTAAAAATTCGTTTAAAAATATTCAAAGTCAATTTTGAGGCACCTAGAAGTTTCAAATGGGTCCAAAAAATGGTCAAAAATCAGCATATCCCAAAAGGGATATTTTATGTCCATACCACTCAACAAGATCTTTCCAATAATGCATAAGGTTTTTCAATTCGATGCCCAAAGCGAAAAATTATGGCTCACAAGTTGGACCTAAATTGAAAATTTCTTAAGGCTAGAAAAAGGGACAATTGGATTGGTTTGTTGTCAAAGTGGAAGACACTGTTTGTTAGCAAATGGAAAAATCATATAAAGTGGTCATGAATGGAAATAGATTCATTTGGGATGAGAAGATAACCAAATTTTCTTGGTTTTTCAGCATATCAAGCAGAGGTTGAAGTTTCAGTGGCCATTTTTTCCATTTGCAAACTTGCATGTCTAATTTTTTGCATGTATTTGTAACCCATTTTCTATAATAGGAGTCTTGTGACCAGATCATTGTAATACAATTGATTTCATTTTTATAATAGATTGTATGTAGATATAATAAAAGTTGTTGGTTTTTGTTTCTAAATTTGTTTATCTATGTGTAGTGTTGAAAAAAGGGTCCTTTAACATTTTTGCACTCGTCTGGATCCTCCTTGTGGATTTTGGCTTAATGTTGCCTTGATTTAGTATTATAATGTGGATAAAAATTCACATTAGGTCTTGGGCACTTGTGAATTAATGGAATTTAATGTTTCCTTGCAAAAGTGTTGTGAAGTGTTGTAACACACTCACACTTTTCTAGGGTTTTATCAATTAACTAAGCATAATTAATAAACATAATTTCAATC
>VDFB02036095.1:0-28764 GCA_007258455.2 Sequoia sempervirens
TCTATCTAGGTATCACCCTAGCTTCGACGCTTCACCGATTACAATGTGACTGGATTGGGGTACAACTTTCACTCTCCCCCCTTTATATACCCCGCCGGTACATGTGGTTGGAATCATTCCTTGGGGTGATGAAATCCCCAAGCAGGTCCCACTAGAAAGAAAGCACTAACTATTTCCAACTACTCCCCAGGCTCATGCGAAGTGCAAGGGGAAAGCGAAAACAAGCTAATGCTCCCTTTGGGTACCAGAAAAGATAGACACAACAAGCAATGAGTATTACTCCCCCTAATTATACTATGTTCTTAGATTAAGGAAAATAACAAGGATATTTTAAAACGTTTGAGTGCATGGATAGCCCTACAAGCAAATGTTAGATGTTTTATCCCACTTTCTTCATCAACTTCACAAAAATATGCTGCAAAAAGTTAGCAAAAAACAACAATATCCTTGCAAGAATAGTGTTAGGGGGTTAATATCACAAGCCTTAAAAGCGAAACCAAAATGATAGTTTCACCGCTTTCAAATGTGTTTGCTTGGCGGTGACAAAGAGTATGATCCTTATACTATGATAAATTAAGGTACAATAAACCTCTAACTGCGGAAAAATCAGGCGTAATCGCTTACTCACTATGGAAAATTAAGGTAATTAACCTCATTTATGGAAAATGGGAACGCGGTCGCCCCACTATGAAAAATCGGGGGCATAGTGTACTTATGGAAAACAGGCATGATTTGCTTTACTACAAAATGGTAGTCACCCTTTAGATGTATTCCTGCAAAAAACTTAACAACAACAAATGTGAAATATAGGAACCCGCTTGTGGGTCCCACCGGCGTGCCAAAAATGTGATATCAAAATGTTTAACCTATTCTAAGAATTAAAAATGCAATGGAAAACATAATGAAACACCTCAAGATTAGCCTAAGGAATTTGTAAATGCAAAGAGGAAAGTGTTAAATGAAGATAAATGGTTATACCTCCCTTTTGCAGCTGAAACTCCTTGGTTGGCCCTTGATTTGGATTGATTTGTATGCTCCTTGATGGCTCTTGATGTGGCTAAATGAAATATTTGACTATGTGCTTGGATACAAATGAAAATGGATGAGATTGATGGCTAAATGAGTGCACAAAATGGCAGCATTTAGTTGAAAAATGGCTAAGTGTTAGAAATGCCTTAGAGGAAGGGGTATTTATAGAGAAACTTGAATTCTCTAGAGAATTCAATGGTTGAGATTTATCCAACAAAGGCTAAGATGGAGGGCTAAGGTGAGTTGAGGACTCACAAGCCCTCACATCTTGACATGTGGATTGTGAAGTGGATAAAGGTAGGATGATGTGTAGGTGATGTGGAAGAGAGGTACATGATGTGGAGGAAGGACAAGTACCTTCCAAGTACCTTGGGGAGTGAGAAGATTTCTTTAAAAAGGAACTTCTTATCCCCAAGTGGGAGTGAAAATGACACTTGAAGAATTTTGGAATTTCTCAAAAATCTCCATGGGAAAAGAGAAAGAGGTTGGAGAAATAAATGTGTATTAAAAATTCACATTCATAGGAGAATCTAATGGATAAGAGAGGGTCTCCAAAAAGGTGGGAATTGGTCACATGTGCATGAGGTGACATGTCAAACATTCTAGAAGCCTTGGAAAGACAAAATGTGAATTAAAAATTCACATGGGGAGGAGAGAGACATAGGATGAATAAATGAGAATTAAAAATTCTCATGGGAAAGAGGTCCAATGCCCAAAAAGGAAAAATGGAAAGATTGACTAAAAAGTGGTTCTAAAAGTGGTTAATGACTTTGATTAAAGTTGTGCAAATACTTGATTATGATAATTAATGGAAGATTAGAGACAAGTGGCAAATATAGGAGGATGTGACATTAATCCTTGATTAAGAGGATGCACATCCTAAATATGAATTAATTACATTAATTCAAATTAGAGATGGATTATGGAGGATGTGACAAGGAGGGAGAAAAGAAGAATTTTAAATTGATTTTAATTCAAAAGATTAGAATGACTAAATTAAATAAATTGGTGTATTTATTTAATTTAGAGAGGATAAAGGCACCAAATAAAGTGTTTAATTATTAAATTAAATACTTTAAGAGTCTTATGTGGGAAGTGTAATATTAATTAAATAAATTAATATTGATAGAATTGATGAATAAAGAGGTAAATTTTATCATATGGGAGTGATCAAATTTGGGTGTCTACAGTACCATCTTCTTGTTCTTCTTTCAAGTTTGTTAGGATTCTCCATAGACAAATAACTTGACATGTTACATTTGTTACTATATAATTAGCTTTAGTTGTGGAAAGAGAAATAGTGGGTTATTTCTTGGATGCCTATGAAATGGATCCTAAACCCAAGTGAAACATATATCTAAATGTTCTCTTTCTATCATCTACAATTCCTTCCCAATCTTTATGAGTGTATCCAACCTATCTAAGTTCATTTGAGGGTAAATTCACAATAGTGAGTCCTAGACTTGGGACATCACATTTTTTAATTTAGATAGAGGTGAAAAGTGAAAAAAGCCTTCATTCAAAGGTATTATTTGAATGAAGGTACATTCATTCGAAGATGATTCAAAAAGTTCATTCAAAGGTGTAAAACCTTCGAACGAAGGTAATTTCAAAAAATAGAGAGAAAATACCTTCAAATGAAGGTCCCTTTTTTTCCCTATTTGGAAATTACTTTCATTCAAAGGTTTTTTCAAATAAATAATGGAAATGCAACACCTTCAAATGAAGTTACCTTCATTTGAAGATACTTCGAACAAAGGTACCTTCATTTGAAAGTCCTTTGAACAAGGGCCCTGAAAGTGACCTTTCAACCATAGGCCTCACATTTTCCTTAGAATTTTATGTTTCCAACCTTGGGTTGGACAAGAAAAGGAAATTAGTATGACAAGATAATTTGGAAGATCATATCACTCAAAATAAAATTTCTAGTGAGTATAATAGATTTTATAATAATAAAATATATTTTTCTTTGAAAAATATATGTGCACTAGACATTGATGTTCTTATTTTAACAAAGAAAGAAGTTAATTTAGATATATACAAAATAATTTGTGTTACCAAACTAATCTATGTCTGAATTATATTTAATCTCAATACATTTTTTTTTTTAAATTATGCAACAAAAAATATGAAAATTTATCTATGCACTTAGATATTCTTGTTATGAATATATATTTTAATTTTTTTAATTTAATCCTTTCTACAAATAAATTTATGGTTTACTATTAAAGTAACATCACTTTTTAAAAATGTTGTTAACTATTAAAAAAAATATTAAAATTTAAATAAAATATATCACAAATAATTTCCTAAATTAAAACATATATATTTATAATATGAAGATAGTCTAAAAAATCACTAGTTCACATCATCTTCAAATTCTTAACTGTTTAGTTGCTAGAGGTGTTAGAAAGTGAAAATTTCATGAATACACTATTGTGGGGTCGCCCATGATGTAGTATATAAAATATCACACTCCTTGGTTCCATTAACATAATACAAGATTAAATGGTCTTGGATAGTAGGGATGAAGAGGTGTCTGAAGATGAGAAAGAGGAGTAGGCTAGAGGTCCGAACTCCATTCCTATTGTGGGAAATGTTCAAAAGGAGGTTTTATCTTCTCAGTCTTCAAAACCATTGGATGTTGAGCATGCTTATACTAGTAAGACTGTGGCTAGTGGGGAGGAGCTTTGTGTACTGAAGGAGAGGTTGGATAATTTGGATAAAAAAATTTGTGGTTTGATTCATTTCATGGTTAAACTAGTTCATTGTGTTACTAGTACCTTGTCGGCCATTATGAAAGATGAAATGGACATGAAGAAGGCTGAAGACCATCAGGATTTGGTCAAAGATGATTTTGTTCATCTCTTGTCTAAGAATTGGGGTGATGTCGTTTAGTCTGTTGTTGGTCTATGGTTTGTCTATCTATTGTTGGTCTATTTTGGTTATTTTTTGGCTTAGAATTTGATGCTTTTTGAACTTGATCCTTTTGGACCCAGTGGCTCCTTGTGAAGGGTACAACACCCTATAAATGCTTCTTAACTAATAAAAAACAGACTACAAGATTCTTTAACTTGATTTCAAATGTGTATCCTTTGGTATATCAATAAATTTAGAAATCAAGCTTAATCACACATCATATTAGGCCTCATTGCAATAAAAAACATTAGACTTCTAACCATATTTTTGTACACGGTTGGGTTCATAATACTATTACAATCTTCCTTGCTTAATTTTAGACTTGTGGTTTCTAGTGTTGGTTTAGGCTTATTTTTCAACATTCAAAATATCTTCAAAATATTGTCTACATACTTTTCTTGATAAACAAAACTATTGTGTTTCATTTAGTTTACCTCTATGCTAAGGAAATATTTTGGTAGACCAACTTTTGTTATTTTAAAATCTCTTTTCATGGCTTCTTTGAAATCAACAATTTGATAAATCATCATTGACTGTCTAAATTAAATAATCCACATATTACACAACAATTAAAATCTTACCATCACTTGACTTGATGTAGAGAGTGGGATTGTTACCTGATTTTTAGCTTTCAGTTGAAATCAGGTAACTTAGTGTTTATTCTTTTTGTGTTTTTTGTTTAAACATTTAAAAGATAAACCATAGTCTACTAAGTCATCAGTATGCATGAAAGAGATTGTCAAATGAAATAGATTACATTTTATTCCAATGTTGCAATTACAACAAATGAGAAAGAGAACCATATGTGTTACAAATGTAATCTTTATTGATAATAGTGAAAGTGTACACATGTCCCTCACAAGCCAAGGGACTAACTTTACTTATTCAATGAAAATAAAGAAGGGCATATACATGAATAAGTAAACAAATACAAATGTGCATATAATGAGAGAGACCAGTCATTGCCTGAGAATAACTAGTTCTAGATGTTTCATCTTGTCCCACTATTGCCCTCGAGCTTCTTGTCCTTCCTAGCTCCTCATTGTTCCTAATTCTTGCATATGGCAATAACAATGATGTTAGAGCAATGATATAAGCAATGAAAAGACTCAAACCTTACATGAACATATAGCTATGCATGTATAAATTGATCCCTAGATGCATTAAACAAGCAACATACCATAAGTGTCCCTAAAAACAAGAAAAAAGTGATCAAACACACCTATGATATACTTTTTTTTTATAACTTGTTTGCTTCATGTGTAGATACAGGACAAGTCTTGTTATTATTCTAATTCAGTTAATTACAACATGTGGGGTAATATGGCTTCCACGAGGGTAGAGCTCAACATGTTGCCCTCTGATGTTTTAAGAGGAATAGGAAATTGAGCAAATTGATCAAAGACATACATGCTATTAATGCATAAAATTAATATGGAATAATACCAGCTGATCAACTTTCATTATTAGATTCAAAAGATGCAACATATAATTTGAGCTGTCAAGAGTTTATACTTCATCTTTTCATAACATGCATCAGTCATATGGCTTCCATCATGTCAAAAGGAAAGTACATTTTTATGGACATGTCTTTCAATAATCTTAAGTGGATCCATTATCCATTTTATAAAAAGAAGTAAGTGATTTTAGAGATGCATCAAGTTCAATTATGCATCTTTTAAATAATGAAGAATAAATCAAGGTATGCCTAAAATCATCATGCAACATATGTTGTAGCAAGAGGGAGCAATCCAAGGTACTGTCAAGTCCCTCTCACCTTAAGCCTATTGGACAACCACACATAACTTAGGATGGTAAGATTTTAGGTCACCAACATAGGTGACATGTTCCTTCCCACTAGGTTTAAGGTGAGGAGACAATGTTTAATTGTTGCACATGATCAAAAGGGCTAAAATGTTGTGGAAACTAGGTAGCAAACATGTGGAGCAGAAAGCATTGTTGTGGAAACCATGAAGGTTGGGACAATCCCAAAGAAACAATCATGCTACATTTCATACAAGGACAACAACAATGAGTGGATGCAATTGGATAACAAGGGAAGTCATCACATTAATTATAGGAATAAGTGAATCATGTTTTTCACTTTAATAGGGAAATGATAAACTATGGAAAATATAATCATGTGAATGAGGTAAGTAGACAATTCCCAACACAAGAAGCAATTCAAGATATGTTGCATAGTCTACAAAAAGGTTATGAGAAAGGGTTGCATTTGTTTTTGGAGTATCCTACAGAGAACTTTAGTCTCAACTAACACACTCTCATGAAATCTCATTCATATTATAATCTTGCATAATCATCACAAAAAGGAATTTTTCAATGGTTTTGTGAAGGAATAACATGAAGTACATGACCAAGTCATCATATCAAGGTGCTGCCCCAAGATGTAAAAAATATGAAGGTTAAAAGGGATATATGGCATCCACATTAAGAGCAACCAAGTAAAGGATCCAAGATGGCAATGAAGACAGATATATGCAATGAACAAGATGAAAGCAAATCACATCATGATATCAATGCATTTCCAAATAATAGCGCCCTCAATGGAGCAGCCCTAAGCATAATAATAAAATCCTATGAAAAGAAGAGGTGCTTTATAAATGAGGCCAACACATGAACATTTAAAATCATTTAGATTGATCAACCATTCACATCTAATGGATACTGCATAAAAAGAATCAAGCAGTGGAAGACAAGGTGAAACATGCATTCTATTTTTGTATCTAAAATGAGTATCTTTCTTTCCTATGTCTGTTGCTTTCAAAAGGTCAATGGGATGTTGTTTTTCAGCATAAATTCTAAATGTTTCATTTAAAAACCAAGCTAGCATGATTAGGAAAGAATCAACAAATGAGTTTAGACATTTGAGCCAACAAAGGATGTGTTTTTTGAAACAAATGAATAATAAAAGAAATAGAAACTATAGGATCACAAACATATTGAGGTTGTCAAGTCATTCCAAGAAAATCCAGTAAAGACCTCAATCCAATTTGGATAGTGCATTTGAGTGCAATGACAAATTTTTTTTTTCAGAATAAACAAATTCAAAAAGTGAAGGCAATGATGGCACCCAACTATGCTAAAACCAAAAGGACAATCATGCAATGAAAGCACTATGTGTTATAGACAGTGAATGACATGATAAGATTTGGAATAACACATCTAGAGGTCGTTATCAATCAAATGGAATCACAGAGCAGAGCTGATGTTATGGAAATGATGAGGAATTGTACTGCAAAGATTGCCAAAGATATCCATTTAGCACATGCATACTAAGCTTGAGTGGAATTCATAAACATGATACATCATTAAATGGACTAATGACAAAAAAAGAAGAGGAATTTAAGGCACTCCTTAATGCTTCAAATCTGTGTGATGACACTATTTGATGAAAAGTTCACGAGTTTGATTTTCAAAGCAATGTTATTCAACATCTCTAATTGGTAATAGAGTTGCATCGTAAATTGATGCCCTTGTATTTTCACATATTGAATAAGGGTGGAAAGCTTAATGAGCATTTTTTTTTTCCATGTCAAGAGAAATGATAGTAAGAATTTCTCTTTTCAATATGCATCGCCAATGGCACATACAGTTACCTCAGGGGTAGTTTTTGATGTCTTATCCATGGTTGGTTATTCATGTTTACTTCAATATGCATCACAATGTAGTCACAAGCTCTAAGGGAAAGAAAATGAAATGAACTAAATTCAGGAAGATCATGACTCACGACCCTTAGTAGGAGGAAACCCTCGTGGGTTTTGTGTAGAATAAGAGCCTTTTTTTTAACATCTTCTGTTGAGGAGAGATTAAGACAAATATTACGAGCCTTCTTCATGAATGCAAAAAAAATATATGTAACTGGAAAAAGAAAGGTTTTGTTGTTTTTATTTCCATCATTTCCATAGAAATGAAAAATGGCATGAATGAAAGTATATTCATTTTGAAAAAATAAGGAGCATTATTGAATGGTCGTGGCCCAAAGAAATCTATTTCTTTCCCCACCAATCGAAAAACACACTTGGGGTTTGTGTGAAATTTGCAAAGTATAGAGGAAATACAAAAAACATAAGAAGAGACCCATTTCATTACTTACAGTGGTGGCCAACAGCCAAATTTTCTTCTACAGATCAAAGTACCCATCTAGGTTTATCAAAAATTGCAAATACAATTTTTTTTCCAAGTTATCATGAGATTTTTGAAACAAATAACAAACATGTGAAACCTTTTTTGCATTCTTGTGGCCGCGGCCAAAAGGGATAGAATCTCTTCAAAAAAATTGAAAAAAAGTTTGGGATTTCTTCATTCAATGCAAAATGCAGAGGGAAACAACTTTTCTTTTCTTATTCCTAAAGAATGGAGGCTCAAAAGCTAAAAATAATGGGTTTGAGTGGAGCTTACTTGAGCAAAGAATCACTCATTTTTATTGATTGTGCAAGGTTTTGTCACTTAAGAAACCTTCATTCGAGCTTCAAAAAGTCTAAAAAATGGTGGCTAAGGTAAATGAAAACTGAAAAATACATATAAAGCACAATAAGTTTGTAAAAATACCCTATAGGCTGCAACCTTTACATATCAAATGACCCAAAAAAAGTGAAAAAATATAGATTTTGTGCCAAAAAACCAATTTACCTGCTATCCCATGCATTTTTCATTAGAAAATTGTCAAAAATCCATTAGAAAAACATCATTTTCTAGTGTCTTCTTCAAACCCCATGGTGGCCAGGTATTCTCTAGAATGTTCAATGATGAAATGAGGGATTTTTACCCTCATTTTTTCCTTTTGTTGTTTAGGGTTTGACCCTACTTTGATGGCCAATGGGAATTTTGTCCCATTCTTTTTAAAATTTGAAAACACATTAAAATGTGATGGGGTCGAATTCCATGACTTTGGAATTTTATGCCTTATTTCTTTATTGCATTGTCAAAAAATTTGTTAAGTCCTTCAAAATATGAAACATGTAAAATGTGCTAAGTCCCACATGTATGCCTTTGACATTTGGTCATGTGATATGCCTTGAAGACTTTCAAATATGCCTTCCAAGAAGTGTGGAAGCCTTTTATGATCATGTAGGATGAAAGTTGAACCTTTGTTTTGCCTTGAAAATTAGAGATATTAACCAGTGTGTGGCCTTGAAATGCAAAATAAAGGTAAACTGAAGATGATCAAATGCCTTAGAGTTTTATTATGTTTAATGCTTTTGGAAGCATTTTGGTATGGTATTGTATTTTGCATCTTATTTAAAAGTATAAAGATATCATTTAAGTGATTTGCAAATCACTTTTATTATGTCTTTTTAATGCAAATATAATGTAATTCAAAGAGGTGGTGCGACCCTCTTGTATTTTTCTTTAAAATGTAAAATAGCTTGATTAAGTGGTGTATTATGGATCACTTAATCAAGTTATTATCTTTAATTCTTTTTTGGACTCTTGTGTTTTCAAAACACACATATTGCATGGGTCAAGGCTGGGAGACAAAGATGATTTGCAGACATGAGGAGAGTATGTGAGTGGAGCATTTGACTATTTTGGAGAAACATGTGCTATTTTAGAGGCTATTTTGTCACACTTTTGGCATGGCTATGGTCTTGGCTTGACCTTGGACTATTTGGAGGAATTTTTGGACTGATTTTAGAAGGTTCTTTTTTGGCCTCATTGCTACATTTGACCAAAACATTCTAGATGGACATGTCTGAGGGGATTTGGTGGGTTTTGCTTATGTATCTTCATTTTGGCATTTTGGAGGAGTTCTTTCTTTCCAGTAGAGGGATAGCTTTGGTTTTTGGAGTTATTTTTTAGCATGGAGAAGTATTGTAACTTAGATGGACTTGTTACATAGTGAGTAACTTTGAATCAATAAAATAGAGCAATTTACCTTCTCATTTCATGTTTCATGGTATGTTGTTAGTGATTGATCAATTTGTCTTGTGAAATTTATCTTTCCTTGCAAACTTGTCTCATGTTTAGGAATTTGTTTAGCACAAAAGGCATGTTAACAGGCTATAAGTTGTGTTAGTTAATAGTGTTGTTAGTTGTGAAACCTTTTGTTTTCCTTCTAAAAGTCATGTTTAGAGACCTCCTTATAAATTACCTATGTGAATTGCATTTGAAAATGAGTTGTGTAAGCCAAGTTTTATGATATTGTTTTGAATGTGATAGGATGTTATCAGGTCCTAGTTGGTTTTTGGTTTATCACCTTAGGTATTTTTAGTTTATGTTCATATTTTAAGCATTTATTACCCTTTACCTCAGAAATTAGTAGTTAGGTGGCATCAAAAGGGGGAGCCAACCCATAATCTGGAGGTCTACTTTCGAATAGGACACCCACAACCTGAAAGTAGTCCCATGTAACATCCAAACCTGCTATTTTTCTTTCAGAGCTTGGCATTAGGGGTGTAGTTTTGGATCACTAACAGTTTTGGCACGCTCGGTGGGATTGTGAACTATTTCTCAGTTCATTTTTTTACATTTTATTGCCATTGTTTGGTGTGTGCAACAGTAGTTTCAGCCTTTTGGAGGCATTTTCTTTACATACCTGGTGACTTTGAGAATTTTTACTAGTTTTAGTATGATCAAGTGTTGTTTAGATTCAATTAAACCTAATTTTGTCTCATGTTCCAACTTCTGAATGAGAAAACATGTCTATGTTTCATGGAAACATGTCATCTCACCCAACATATCATGAAAATGCCAATTACCCATCTTTCGATGAAAATCATGCATGTACAACCTCTTACTAGCCATACCACACATAACAGATCTTGTTGGTTTTATTTCAAGTAACCTTGTGACAACAAGTTACCAACATTTTCATTATGTTTCTCGCCCTTCCACTCTTGCTCAATCTCAATATCAGCCAGTATATGCCTAGAACTAGCCTCAAGAAGGATATTTTGTTCCAAAACAACATTCATGTTCTCATTTGTATCCCCAAAGTGCTAATGATATGGTGATTAGCAATATTGACAATATATTGCTAGATTTTCATAGGCAGATGGATGAGATAAATAAATAAAAAGAGTATGAAATGCAAAAATGGGAGGTTGACATGCATTTAGAGGAATTATGCTTCTAGGTATACATTCAAGAGAAAGAGATGGAGATTCAAAAGAGGAAATTTGAGGAGAATCTTGCTCAATAACTTGCTGCAAAGGATGCAGAAATGAGGCTAAAATTTTCCAAACATGAGGTTGCTAAGTATAAGTTTCCTAGATTTAGACAAGAATAACCTGTTAAGCCATTGAGTGACCCCACCAATGAGCCTTCTACCCGTAGGTTTCCAAGTTGGAAAAATACATCTGCTCTACCCTAAGAAGTTCCTCCATCTATCATGCAATTGGAACCATGCTCTAACATCCAGAAAGAAAAAGAAGAGTAGACCCTTGGCCAAAAAAACTCACTCAACATGGAGGAGACTAGAAATATAAACTTGCTATGTTTAGCTATGGAGGAATATAGGCTACAACTGCAAAAGGCTAGGAACAGGAGAAGATTTCAAAAAATATATCTTACAATGTTTGAGCTAATGATGCTCCTGTTGTTATCAAAGATGGTGAACATGTTCCAACCTGACAACAAGGTGAAATGGTAGAAAAGGCTGACCAAGAAAAGCAATGTATAGTTTGGAATGAAGAAGGTGTAAGTTTTCCCACTCTAAATGTAGTTTCAGAACACAAAGATATCAGACAAAGTAGCGAGTTGTTGATTGATGACAATCAACAAGACAATGGAAGCTCAACTCAGGAAGAAGAGCCTAAAACTAAACCTAATACTATTACCCAAGGCGAGAGCTTTGATATCTTCGAGCATGTTTTAATTGATAAGGCTAATGTTGAGCTTTACGAAGAGGTGTGCACAAACATAATCCAATAATTTTGTTCAAAGTTGGGTGGAAAATAATCAGAAGTTGTCACTCGTGATCCGAACTAAAAAAATAGGTTCATGAACTTGAACAAGTGTTGAAACAACAGGAGGAATGTGAACTCGATAAGGAGGAATCCATTCTTTTAAATCAAGAGACTCTTCATGAACTTGATTTGAAAGGTCCTAATTCATTGGAGGAGCTTCCTTTCTACTATGTGGAAGAGTTGAAAGTTGATATTCCAATTGAAGGTTGGCTGGATGAAGCTTCTTCATTGTTTGAGCACTTGCCTTCCTTCATTGAAGAAGACAAGCTTGAATTAGAATGTCTTTCTTTGAGTGATAATGAGGATTATGAGTAGCTTCCTTTCTGGTGTATAAAAGAGCTTGAGGCTGATGTTTTAATTGAAAGTGTGTTGGAAGAAGTCACCTCGTTGTTTGGAAATTTTCCTTCCTCCATTGAAGGAATGAGTGATCATTTAAAACAGTGGTATGTAAAGCAAGTGGGTGATCAGGTGCCTTTTTTGTTTGACAAACAGGAGATCACCAAGGAGAGTCCAAGATTTGTTCATTCAAGGGGATAACCAATTAGATATTTAGCCAGTATGGAGTCCAATACAACACCAAGGATCAACCTTGCGCTTGCACATAAAGGTACAAAGGAAGATGGTATCCAAGATGCACTGGTAACTAAACAAGAGTATGTTCAACTCACTATCCTCCCTTGAATAACATTACATATGCTCTGTTTGGGGAGGTAAGTGAATCTATTTATGTTTTTCATGAATTGGTGCATAAACTTGTTGAACATTTCTCAATATATTATCTTCTTTTAGCTGCCATCATGCATGCAAATCACTGCATATTGAGTATTTTAGTCTTCATGTAAATGGTTTTTTTTAAGTAGTTTTATCTTTCTGGTTACAGTAGGTTAGTGTAGTTTCATCTCTGATGCATTTTTAGTTTTCCTTAAGTGCTATTCCACAAAGTTAGGTAGTTTTCATTTTGCAGCACTGGTTTTTCAATAAGTTTTCAAAGTGTCTCTTGTTGGTTTAGTGAGTTACATCAGCTTACAATGTTTTTTTCAAGTGGTGTTAGTTGTCTGAGTGACTTCATGCCTAATGGAAAGGCTTAGGCAGTTGGTCTCATGTTTTGCAGGCAAACATATAGTAGATGTCACCAAAAATGTTACCTGATTTTTAGCTTTCAGTTGATATCAGGTAACTTAGTGTTTATTCTTTTTGTGGTTTTTGTTTAAATATTTAAAAGATAAACCATAGTATGCTAGGTCATCAATATGCATGAAAGAGATTGTCAAATGAAATAGATTACATTTTATTCCAATGTTGCAATTACAACAAATGAGAAAGAGAACCATATGTGTTACAAATGTAATCCTTATTGATAATCATGAAAGTGTACATGTCCCTCACAAGTGAAGGCACTAACTTTACTTATTCAATGAAAATAAAGAAGAGCATATACATGAATAAGTAAACAAATACAAATTTGCATATAAGG
The DNA here is from genome assembly GCA_007258455.2 of Sequoia sempervirens. Taxonomy (NCBI): domain Eukaryota; kingdom Viridiplantae; phylum Streptophyta; class Pinopsida; order Cupressales; family Cupressaceae; genus Sequoia; species Sequoia sempervirens. Next base: position 13,351 of record VDFB02036095.1, read on the forward strand.
AGAGAGACTAGTCATTGCCTAAGAATGACTAGTTTTGGATGTGTCATCCTATACTACTGCTACCCCCGAGCTACTTGTCCCTCCTAGCTCCTCATTGTTCCTAATTCCTACATATGGAAATAGCAATGATGTTAGAGAAATGATCTAAGTAATGAAAAGTCTCAAACCTTACATGAACATACACCTATGCATGTATAAACTGATCCCTAGATGCATTAAATAAGTAGCATACCATAAGTGTCCCTGAAAAACAATAAAAAAGTGATCAAACACACCTATGATATGCTTTGTTTTTCTAACTTGTTTAATTCATGTGCAGATACATGACAAGCCTTGTTATTGTTCTAATTTAGTTACTTACAACATGTGGGGTAAATGTGGCTCCCACGAGGGTAGAGCTTAACATGCTACCCTCTGATGTTTTAAGAGGAATAGGAAATTGAGCAACTTGATCAAAGATATACATGCTATTAATGCGTTAAATCAATATGGAATCACACTAGTTGATCAAATTTCATTATCATATTTAAAAGATGCAACATATAATTTGAGTTTTCAAGGGTTTATACTTCATCTTTTCATAATGCATCAGTCATATGGCTAACATCATGTCAAAAGGAAGGTATATTTTGCTGGACATGTCTATCAATCATCTTAAGTGGATCCATGATCCATTTTATAAAAATAGGTAAGTGATTTTAGAGATGCATCAAGTTCAATTATGCATCTCTTAAATAATGAAGAAGAAATGAAGGCATGCCTGAAATCATCATGCAACATATGTGGCATCAAGAGGGAGCAATCCAAGGTACTGTTAAGTTCCTTTCACCTTAAGCCTATTGGACAACCACACATCACATAGGATAGTAAGCTTTTAGGTCACAAACATAGGTGACATGTGTCTACCCACTAAGTTGAAGTTGAGGAGACAATGTTTAATTATTGCACATGATCAAAAGGGCTAAAATGTTGTGGAAACTAGGTAGCAAACATGTGGACTAGCAAGAATTGTTGTGGAGACCATGAAGGTTGGGACAATCCTAAAGAAAAAATCATGCTACATTTCATTCAAGGACAACAACAATGAGTGGATGCAATTGGACAACAAAGGAAGTCATCACATTCATTACGAGAATAAGTGAATCATGTTTTTCACTTTAATAGTGAAATGATAAAATATGGAAAATATAACTATGTGAATGAGGTAAGTAGAAAATTCTCAACACAAGAAGCAATTCAAGATATTTTGCATAGTCTGCAAAAAGGTTATGAGAAATGGAAACATTTATTTGTGGAGCAACCTACAAAGAACTTTAGTTTCAACTATCACACTCTCATGAAATATTATTCATATTATAATCTTACATGATCATAAAAAAGGCATTTTTCAAAGGTTCTGTGAAGGAATAACGTGAAGTATATGACCAAGTCATCATATCAAGGTGCTTCCCCAGGATGCAAAAAATATGAAGGTTAAAAGGGATATATGGCAGCCACATTAAGAGCAACCAAGTAAAGGAGCCAAGATGATAATGAAGATGGATATATGCAATGAACAACATGAAAGAAAATCACACCATGATATCAATGCATTTCCAAACAACAGTTCCCTCAATGGAGCAACCTTAAGCATGATAAAAAAGGGCTATGAAAAGAAGAGGTGCTTTATAAATGAGGCCAACACATGAACATTTAAAATTATTTAGACTGATCATCCATTCACATATAATGGAGACTGCATAAAAAAAATCAAGCAGTGGAAGATAGGGTACAACATGCATTATGTTTTTGCATCTAAAATGAGTATCTTTCATTCATATGTCTATTGCTTTCAAAAGGTCAATGGGCTATTGTTTTTCAGCACTTCTAAATGTTTCATTTAAAAACCAAGCTATCATGATTAGGAAAGAATCAACAAATGAGTTCAAACATTTGAGCCAACAAAGGATGTGTTTTGTGAAACAAAGGAATGCTACAAAAAATAGAAATTATAGGATCACAAACATATTGAGGTTGTTAAGTCTTTCCAAGACAATGCAGTAAAGACCTCAATCCATTTTGGATAGTGCATTTGAGTGCAATGACAGAGTTTGTTTTCAGAATAAATGAATTCAAAAACTAAAGGCAATGAGGTCAACCAACTATTCTACAGCCAATAGGACAATCATGCAATGAAAGCACCGTGTGTTATGGATAGTGAATGACACAATGAGATTTTGAATAGCAAATTTGGAGTTCATTTTCAACCAAATGGAATCACAGAGCATAGCTGATTTTATGGAAATGACAAGGAATTATACTGCAAAGATTTCCTAGGATATCCATTTATCACATGCACACTAATTTTCATAAACAAGATGCATCATTAAATGGATTAATGACAAAAAAAAGAGGACTTTAAGGAACTCCTTAATGCTTCAAATATGTGTGATGGCACTATTTGATGAAAATTTCACGAGTTTGATTTTCAAATAAGTGTTATTCAACATCTCTAATTGGTACCAGAGCTGCATCGTAAATTAATGCCCTTGTATTTTCACAAATTGAATAAGGGTGGAAAGCTTAATGAGCATTTCTATTTTCCATGTCAAGAGAAATGACAGTAAGAATTTATCTTTTCAATATGCATCGCCAATGACATATACAGTTACCTCAAGGGAAATGTTTGATGTCTTATCCATGATTGGTTATTCAAGTTTACTTCAATATGCATCACAATGAATTCATGAGCTCTAAGGGGAAGAAAATGCAATGAACAAAATTCAAGAAGATCATGACTCATGACCTATAGCAGGAGGAAACCCTTGTGGGTTCTGTGTAGAATAAGAGCCTTTTTTTTAACATCTTCTTTTGAGGAAAGAGTAAAACAAATATCATGATCCTTCTTCATGAATGCAGAAAACAATATATGCAACTCTCAAAAGAAAGGTTTTGTTGTTTTTCTTTCCATCATTTCTAGAGAAATGAAAAATGACATGAATTAAAGTATATTCATTTAAAAAAAATAAAGAGCATTATTGAATGGCCGTGGCCCAAAGAAATCTGGTTATTTCCTCACCAATTGAAAAACCCACTTGGGGTTTGTGTGAAATTTGTAAAATAAAAAGGAAATACAAAAAGCATAAGAAGAGACCCACTTCATTACTTACAGTCGTGGCCAAAAGCTAGATTTTCTTCTACAGAACAAAGAACCTATCTGGGTTTATCAAAAAATGTAAATACAAAAATGTTTTCCAAGTTATCATGATATTTTTGAAACAAATAACAAACATGTGAAACCTTTTTTGCATTCTTATGGCTGTGGGAAAAAGGAATAGAATCTCTTCAAAAAAAATGATTTTTTTTTTTGGTTTTCTTTTTTCAATGCAAAATGCAGAGCGAAACAACTTTTCTTTGCTTTATTCCTCAAGAATGGAGGCTCGAAATGAGCTCTTTTGCTCAAAAGCTGAAAAGAATGGGTCTAAGTGGAGCTTACCTGAGCAAAGAATCACTCATTTTTATTGATTGTGCAAGGTTTTGTCACTTAAGAAACCTTAATTCAAGCTTCAAAGAGTCTCAACAATAGTGGCTAAGGTAAATGAAAACCACAGAAGACATAAAGCACAACAAGTTCATTAGAAATACTCTACAAGCCACGACCTTTATACATCAAATGGCTCCAAAAAAGTGAAAAAATATAGATTTTGCACTAAAAAACCAATTTACCTACTATCCCATGCATTTTTCATCATAAAATTGTCAGAAATCCATCAGAAAAACATCATTTTCCAGTGTCTTCTTCAAACCCCATGGCATCCAGGTATTCTCTAGAATATTCGATGATGAAATGAGGGCTTTTTTCCCTCGTTTTTTCCTTTTGGTTTTTAGGGTTTGACCCTACTTTGATGGCCGATCGGAATTTTGTCCCATTCTTTTTAAAAATTGAAAACACATTAAAATGTGATGGGGTCGAATGCCATGACTTAGTAATTTTATGCCTTATGTCTTTATTGCATTGTCAAAAAATTTGTTAAGTCCTTCAAAATATGAAACATGTAAAATGTGTTAAGTCCCACATGTATTCCTTTGACCTTTGGTCATGTGATATGCCTTGAAGACTTTCAAATATGCCTTCCAAGAAGTGTGGAATCCTTTTATGATCATGTAGGATGAAAGTTGAACCTTTGTTTTGCATTAAAAAATAAGAGATATTGACTAGTGTGTGGCCTTGAAATGTAGAATAAAGGTAAAGTGAAGATGATCAAACCCCTTGGAGTTTTATTTTGTTTAATGCTTTTGGAAGCATTTTGGTATAACATTGTATTTTGCATCTTATTTCAAAGTATACATATATCATTTAAGTGATTTGCAAATCACATTTATTATGTATCTTTAATGCAAATATAATGCAATTCAAAGAGGTGGTGGGGCCCTCTTGTATTTTTATTTGAAATGTAAATTAACTTGATTAGGTGGTGTATTATGGATCACTTAATCAAGTTATTATCTTTAATTCTTTTTTAGAGTCTTGTGTTTTCAAAACTTACATATTGCATGGGTCAAGGTTGGGAGACAAAATGATGATTTTCAGACATGAGGAGAGTATGTGAGTGGAGCATTTGACTATTTTGGAGAAACATGTGCTCTTTTGGAGGCTATTTTGTCACACTTTTGGCATGACTATGGTCTTGGCTTGACCTTGGACTTTTTGGAGGGCTTTTTGGGGTGATTTTAGAAGGTTATTTTTTGGCCTCATTGTTTCATCCAACCAAAACCTTCGACATGGACATGTGTGAGGGAATTTGGTGGATTTTGCTTAAGTATCTTCATTTTGGCATTTTGGAGTTCTTTCTTTCCAACGGAGGGATAACTTTGGTTTTTGGAGTTATTTTTCAGCATGGAGCAGTATTGTAACTCAGATGGACTTGTTACACAGTGAGTAACTTTGAATCAATAAAATAGAGCAGTTTACCTTCTCATTTCATGTTTCATGGTATGTTGTGAGTGATTGATCAGTTTGTCTTGTGAAATTTATCTTTCCTTGCTAACTTGTCTCATGTTTAGGCATTTGTTTAGCAAAAAATGCAATGTAACAAGTTATAAGTTGCGTTAGTTAATAGTGTTGTTAGTTGTGAACCTTTTGTTTTCCTTCTAAAAGTCTTGTTTAGAGACCTCCTTATAAATTACTTAAATGTTATCTACATTTGAAAATGAGTTGTGTAAGCCAATTTTTATGATATTGTTTTGAATGTGATAGGTTGTTATTAGGTCCTAGTTGGTTTTTGGTGTATCACCTTAGGTATTTTTAGTTTATGTTCATGTTTTAAGAATTTATTACCCTTTACCTCATAAATAAATAGTTAGGTGACATCAAAAGGGGAGCCAACCCATAATCTAGAGGTCTACTTTTGAATAGGACACCCACAACCTGAAAGTAGTCCCATGTTACATCCAAACCTGCTAAGTTTTCTTTTAGAGCTTGGCATTAGGGTTGTAGATTTGGATCACTAATAGGGATCATCTCCCATTTTTTCAAAGCCATTGCTCAACAAATATGAGACTATTATATTTTACAATGTCCACGGTGCTTGCTTAAACCCATAAATATTGTTCATCTTACACAATTTTTTTCTTTACCTTGAACTTCATATTTAGGTGGCTATTTAATATGTATTTCTTCTTTGACCACTCCATTCAAGAAGGTGGAATTCAGATCCATGGTTGATACAATTTCCATTTATGGTAGGTGGTTATTACTAAGACTACCTACACAATTTTTATGCTTACAATTGGAATATAGGTTTCATCATAATCTCTTTGGGGTTGCTATTGTACCCCTTAACAACTATCCTTGCTTGATGTCTCTCAATTCTTCCTTCAACATTCCACTTGGTCATATAGACCAAATTCAATCCAATAACTTATTTACTTGGAAATAAATAAATTAGCTCCCATGTTTTATTTTTCTTTATTTCATGTATTTCCTCATCCATGGCCTCACACTAATTATCTTATTTTATAGATTCTTGAAAATATATTGGATCATTATGAGAAAATAATGCAATAATAATATTTTCATCTGGTTCATAATCATAGCTTGTATTTTAATAAACCCCATCAATATTTTTATTTTTATTGGAATTAGGGAAGGAAGAGTGAGATTTAAGCATGAGACATAAACTCTTATTGCTATTGGTATTTAACTATGTAAAATATCTTCGAACTTGACTAGTCTCCAAAGAGCTATTGTTTATGAATTTTGGAGCTATCTATTAGGATCCATTTCTACTATAGGTAATCTATGGAGCAAGTTATTAGGATCCATACTTGCTACCAATGTACCTTGTTGCTCTTCATTTCCTTATTTTTTATCATCCATGGGTACCTTTATTGACAAACCTCAAGAGGTGTCTATTATGCCATCCCATGACTCATTTTCTATGAAATCAACATCTCTACTAATTACAATTTATTTAGTGGCATGATTATACAATTTTTATGTCTTGGACTCTTCATTGTTGCCTACAAAGATGCATTTTTCTCCTTTCTCATCTATTTTTTGCCTCTTGTCTTTTGGCACAAATGCATATGCCATGCACCCAAAAATTGAAGGTGCCCCAAACACCATTTATATTTTTCCACACTTCTTGTGGAATATTGTCATGCATAGCCTTTGTAGGGGATCTATTTAGTAAATATATTGTTATTGCATTAGATTCACCCCAATATTCATTTGGGAGTCCCTTGGATTTTAACACAATTCTTTTCATCTCCATGATGGTCTTATTCTTTCTCTTTGCTACTCAATTTTACTATGGAGTGTAGTTTGTTGTGAACTCTTTCTTAATTCCTTCATGCCTATAAAAATTAAAAAATTCTTTGGACCTATACTCCCCCTCTACCTAATATGAGGACCTTAATAAAGTATCCACAATGCTTCTCAGTGTGGGACTTAAACACTAAAAAAATATTAAAAGTTTCAAATTTATGATTCAATAAGTAAACCCAAATCTTCTAGTTGTAATCATCATGAAGGCCATAAAAGACTATTTTTTTTTCCTATTGAGAGTTTTCACAGGGTTTCACAATTCTATATGCACCAAATATTATTGTAGTCTTTCCCTTATAAAGTTCCCTCATTGAAATGGTTTTCTATGATTTTTTTTCTAAAATGCAAGCTTCACATTTTCTATTTGGATCTACTATGGTTGGTAACTACCAAACCATATCCTTCTTGGAAAAAAAACTAAGTCCAAAATAACTCAAATGTACATACTTTAGGTGCTAGATCTTGGAGAGGTCTTCAATAAATATTTTGAAGACTTCTTGTTGTTGTACTATTGTACACTTCTCATTCTTGGGAGGAGCAACTACAAACCGAGTTAGTAAAATAAATTATATTCATAGAGGAAAAATTTGATTCCTTGTCATTTAGACTAATACCATGTTTTTACTCCCATTCTTATTAAAAATGTTGCACTTTCCTTTTTCCATAAACATATTGTAAACCTCGTTGAACAAATTTTACAACACTCTTTAGAGGTTATAATTTATCCTTAGGGATTAATAAATATTTTTTATCTCCTTTTTATCACCATGCTTGGTGTGGATCATAACAAACCCTTTTCCTACTATTGGAACTATTTAATATGGTGGTTGAGTACAACAAAAAAAATTGAGATATTATTGGGCATGTAAAAGTGTAGAATATAAATTTAAATTAGAGATTTATGGAGAAAATTAAATAGTCTAATTTTATCTTAGATTAGAACACAAGAAGACACTAAACAAAAATGCAAACTTAGAGAAGCATAATACCTTCTATGAGTTTTATATCACTCTAAAGAGTTACATTGATATTGATTCTCTCTTTGACTCTTCAATGTGACTACATATACCTACACATTTTCTCTTTTGGAAATTCTTGTAAATATGTGGAATTGTAGATTTATGAGAAAAAATTAAGTGTTGAAATTAGTTTGACATCGAGGGTGAGGATTTCATGAGAAAAAAAATGAATTTGAAGTTGGGAGAGATAAGGGAATTAAGTGTATATGGTTGGTTGATGTAGGAATAGGATTAATTTTATTAGGTGGATGGTGAGAACTAAAAGTTATTTTGGGTTTGGATTGAAGATATTTGGTGATTGAGTGATTAGGATTTGAGTAGTTTATTTGATGGATAAGATTAAATGTTAGTTTGAATTTGTAGTGATGATTTGGATTTATTTTAATTTTATTGTAGACATGCCATTATTATCCCATTGATGGTGGATTAGAATAGGATTTGGGGATTTAGGCTAATTAGTAAAATAATTAGATTATTTAGTTAGTTAGAGGAACTAGCTATAGGATGCTATTTTAATTAATTAAATATGATTTATTTAATTAATTAGATAATGGAAGGAATGCTAGAGGAATATTCCTAATTAATTAAGAAAATATAATTGATCTAATCAATTAGTGTTGTTATGATGATAATGTTGTTATGGCTTGGATGTTAAGTGTATTGAAAGTGGTGATTTTGGATGTGTAATTAGTTAGAATGTGATTAATTTTAGCTTTCTTCAACTAGGACATGTAGTCCTAGTCTAATTGACTTATTCATCTATTTTTATCATTTCTCATAATCTAATCTTATCATTGCTCATAATCTAATCTTATCAAACATAGATCAAAATTCTCTATTTGATTTATGTCATGTCTACAAATGTATGCTTATCATTGTAGCTATGATATTGATCATTTTAAATATAAAATCAAAATGAAAAAAATATTATTGGCTCTCACCCTATACTTTGGCCCCATGCTAAAATTATATAAATCTTCACACAAATATTTATAGCATATTATAGAATGGCTCATAGCAAACAAACAAAGTGTGATTATATCTCAAAATTATTTTATCATAATGTACAATTTAAATGTTTAGTTATATATCTCTAAGGTGAAATAGCAAAAGGATTTGAACCTAATATAAAATAAATCCACATATTTGTGTTATTTAAGGTAATAACCTAGTTTAACTCTTATACTTGAGAAACATCTATAGAAACACCCAATTTTGCAAGTACATCCCTTCTACAAATATGCTATCTATTATATTGTTTCAAGTCAAGATATCTCATAAGATTATCCCATAGTTGTATACATCTTTTTTTATAAAACCTCCCACTTTCATATTTTATATTTAAAAAAACTATAACATAAGATTCATATTATACAACTAGAAGAAATATAAATTTAAAAATATGATGCACTTAAAATATAAATGATGATTTCCCATTAAAATTCAAAATTGTGTTCCTATCAACCACTTAATAACATATCTAGGTGTTTATTCTATTCATATTTTCCTTGTCTCAAATAGTGACACATTGTTAATTTTATCACATGTTCACTGATTTTCGACAATTTGCTCTATTTCTCCAACCCACCTCTCTTTGTCCTCTTAATTCAAAAGGAGATTTTGGGTTGAAAGATTTGAATAAAATCCAGTCATCAAGAGTATCTCTCAAATCACTCATCTTATTCCTTAAACCTATACAACAATTGGCATGCATAGTGCAAACATCTTCTAATTTTGCCTTTGGCTCACAGAATCCACCAAAGTAGCTTGTATCAAGGAATACTATGTCCAAGCCAATTTGAGTAAAATTTATGGAATATTTCATCATGTCAAAGACATTTTGATCATGTGTGTTGGGATATAGAGTAGTATAGGCATGCCAAAGATCAAAGAGTTTAGCAGTTCGTTCATTGGCCTTAGCAAATGAAAATCCCGTATTTAGATGATTTGAGACATTGTGTGGATTGTGATTGTAGTCATCACAAGACATTTGAAAATCTACCTCCTTTGAGAACCTTTGGAATGGATTTCGTAACCACATTATATCTGCATCCTGTAAAATAATTTTTAAAAATAATTAGCAAATCTTCCAAGAAAGGTGAATTGTAAAAGTGTAAACTTATAATATATTTAAAATAAGCTTGATGCTTGAAGAAAAATGTGTGATGAGAGGAAAAATGGTAAGAAATAAAATTTGGGAGATTGGGGCTTTTGGATACTATCTCACTAGATTTGATGACAAAATCAATTATTTAAATATAATATGTTAGAATAAAAAACAATGTGGAACTCCATGTTCATTGGCTTATTTTATTTTGTAATTCTACTATTGGATAAAATTTTAATACTTGAATTGTACCAATTCTATTAAAGGTATGCTATTGTGGAATATTTTTGACTTATTCCATCTTACTTTTTTCTTATAGAATGTGCTTGTCTCATCACATTAAAAACTAGTGTTATAGTTTTGGATGATTTTTAGATTTTGGTAGATTTTATATATTGAAGGGCTAGGATAAGTTTAGGGATAGAAAAATTATTCATTGAAATAAAACTTTGTAATCCATCTATGACATTCAAGTGTTTCACATCAATATGTTCTAAATTAATCTTCTCTTCTCAATTATAAAGTTAATTTACACTTATTTAGACAGCCACAAAAACTACTAAACTTTCCTTTCCAATGTCACAAATATAATTTTTTATTAAATAAACAAAAGTAACTTTAACCTTGAAATTATACATTTTTAAAGATTTAGCTAGATATTTTAAAGTCAATCTATATGGAACATGAAATTATTAGAATAACAATATCTTGATGATCATAAGAGCAAAACTTTTAATTTTTATGTTACATTATATTGTAAATAAAAGTTTAAATTGGTTATAATAAAATAATTTATACTAATTTATATTCCACCCTTCTTTTATTGACATGTCTATATTTAAACATTTACATTGAATTTTTTTCAGACTTTTACCGTGTTAAAAAACTTTTAATTCAAACTTGTGTATTAAATTTGTTTTCTTAAATATATTTTAAAATAATTTTTTTTTTAAATATTAAGACAAAAAAATTCACTATTTTACTATTCATAACTGATATTTATACCAATTATAATTTATATGAATTTTTTCTATAGATAATGTTAAAGCTTTCATCAAAATTATAACCTATATAGAGATTCTACATTACAAATCACCAACCCAAGTATCTTATACACAATCAATTGCTGGTTTTTTAATACTACAAAGAGGACATCCTTCAAGTCAAAAGATCGGATATGGGAATACCAATTAACAAGAAGAAAAATAACAGATCTAATTTATGATTTTAAACTAAATCCACCTATGAGCAAAGGTTACTAATAAAGATGTTTTGATATTTTGGGATCTTTCTACACAAAACTAAAATACAACAAAGTAGACTCCACAAAGCTGTGCATGTAATTTTCTATAAGAAACATGCTAACATTGCGGGCTAAGAAAGTTTGAAAACATAAAAACCTGGGTTATGTGACAAAACTTACAGTAAACACGAAATTATATCCTCGTTCCACCACAGTCTTCAAGAAGATAATCTTAGTCTGCGTCATCTTGACATAATCCCTGGACATAAAGGACTTCTCCTCAGTAAAATCAACTCCTTCAGTTCTGAGCTCGTAGCAATGGGGGTGAATTTCTTTGCAGCGGTTGAAAGCTTTGGCATCCATGGCCACAAGGAGGAGGTGGTTAAGTAAGAAGTGTGTTCCTTCCCCGATCCGAAAGCTTTCTAGAAAAAGATCTACTAAACTGTTTGGTTCCATCCATGCCCCATTCACTGGCGTGATTATCAGAGTCCTGTTTGGCATTGAAGCCTTCGCCAAAGCAATCTCCAGCTCGTCTGCATCACTTGCAACTTCTATCTGATAACAAACCCAAAATGAAAAATCTGATTTTGAAAACAGTGTTATTCACGCCATTGATTATTATGAGAGAGGCGTTAATCAGGATTAGACTTACAGATGGAGATGTGGCTTCAATTTCTGCAAATAGAGGCCCAGGTCCCTTGCCTACGTAGTAGTAACCTACCAATATAACCAATGTTAGAAAAAGAACCAGAAATAGATCTCTGGTGGGCTTATGAAGTTTCAGTTCTTCTTTCATTTTGAACTTGTAAGATCTTGACTGGTATTAGGATATCTGATTCAGACTTGAGATCAGCATTCTACTGTCTGAGATATTGAACGAGCAGTTTATATGCAGTGGAAACGGTTTTACGGATTGAAAACTGGCACAGATTTCGTTGAGGTCAACGTAATAATATTTTAATTTAATTCATTGTAGGACGTGCGACGTGCTACGTTCATAATTGGCGTTGGATTAAGATTTATTTGGGCTTTGACCATTACAGAGAAGGCTTTGGGCTTTGTGAATGATATATTCTAAGTTTTTAATCAAGTGCCAGAACAGATTCCAAGATACCCACCCACAGAAGACGACTAAGAATTGCTATTTTTATCGTCCATGAGTAGGATGGTAATATATTATATTAGGTTGCATAGAAAGTAGTAGATTATCGTACAAGGCTCGCAAGCATCACCCGGCATTGAATCTATTTTCACATGCATGTTGCTTGCTTCATAATAACAGTGAGGAACCCAAGCAAAAAAAAAAAAAAAAACCAAAAACAAAACAATAATGTGTGGGCTTGTAGAGAAGTCAAACTTGGATCTCTAAATTGTTGGGGATTGTTTTGCTCTGCTAATGGTCTGCATCTGTTTGGTCCTTTTAACTATGCTTTTATCAACATCGGGTTCTATATAATCACCCTAAAACTCAGGAATTTTTTTAGTGTGTTGTTTTGAAGTCAAAAAGCATATCACATAAAAAAGAGCTCACCATGAAAGTTGCATCTTATTATAGACAGTAATTAACGTTCAATAAAGCATACCAAGTGATCAATGAATCCTCCCTCAAGTAATGAGGTCATTGAAAGCATACCTGGTTTGAACAGCCATGACAAAACCGTAATTGGCCTCTTCGTCCACAAAGTGGACATCAATTGATCAGTGAGCGTCGAATTTATGTGGCAATGAAATTTCAAAGTTTACTTATATTGGTCTGTTGATTCATAGCAGTGTGATTATTTTTAATTATTTTCTTATGTGAATATGTATAACATTATTTTTAAATGGTAATATAGACATTTATTCATTGAAAGAAAAAAAAAATGATAGCATTCTTCTTATTTGGTATTGGAAGGTCTATATTCTCTCCCAATATTTAATTTGTTAATGTCAACTTTTTACTTTCAAATGATATTTATAGGGAGATATGATAGCATTAGAAAATCCATATTATGGGGCCTTTTAGGTTATCAATAGTTTTTGATTAAGGAATAAGCAGGTTTTAAGCGGGACCCGAAACCCTACGTAACAAAGCGTGAGATAAAACATTATGAGCCAGAAAAAAATGGGACTGCCCACAAAGAAGAACACACAATATCACCGGGGTGAACAAAAACGACAAAGCCACCTGGAACAACCAACCTCTAGGCTAGGTTCGAGGATCTACGCGCTCACAACTCGGTGTTCATGTTGAGGAAGCGGACTTCTTATTTCTTGGATGTTGACAAAGCGAAGATGCGCCTTCCTTTTCAAGTTTTCTCTGGTCCTGTTGCTCCCCCCCCCCACTATCCGGCTACCCATCCTCATTGTCCAAGTCTAGAAACACAACAGTTTTTACCTGATGGGCTTTTTCCAGGTTTTCCACCATGGTATTCATGGTCTGTGCAGTGGATTTTAAAATTTTGTGGTTCATAATCAACACTTTGTGGAGAGAGCTTTTAATATTCCTCAGCTGCTTCTCCATATCCACCTGCTTGCCATCATGATTGCCTTTGAAATTTTAAAAATTTTTGGTTCATAATCAACACTTTGTGGAGAGAGCTTTTAATAATCCTCAGCTGCTCCTCCATATCTGCTTGCTTGCCATCATGATTGCCTTTGAAATCTTGTAATTCCTCCACCGTTTTCTTGAGGCATTTAACCATATACTTCTTCTCCTCCTCCGTCCATAAATCCATAGCCCAACCACTACCACTGCTTCTGTTATTGTCATTCGTGGCTTTCTCCAATTTACTATTCATGGCTCTTTGATTTAACTTAATTTCCTTAATTTCAAAGAACACCCATCTCATAAGTCTAAAGTTATCCATTGCCCCATTACGAGAAATAGCAAGCACATTAGTGGGAAATTCCCGTTCCTCCTTAAAATAATGATCCCTTGCTTCGAGGTCCATAGGGAAGCGAGGTCTCAATAGTTATGGTATGCTTAAAGGTTATGTTATGGATTGGGAAAGAATATTTCTTGATGTATTTTTTTATTTAATTTTTTGTTTAGTTTGGGATAATGTTTTAGTATATCTATATAGATGATATATATTTATATTTAGTTGGGTCATTTGATTTTATTTATTTTTATTTATGTGTTTATTATTTATTTCTACATGTTTATGTGCATAAAAGCCCACTTCAATTGGCTTAGGGTAGGTCCCATGCATATGCTTAGCTTATTTTGGCTAGCAATAACTACTCAACATTTAAAGGAGTATTTTGTAAAGCTGATGGCCCCATGATTATTTATTTTTTCTACTTATTTTAAGCCGTCAATTTAAATTGTATTTTTTCAATTGTATAATTTTTTAAAAATTACTATTTCTTTCCTCTATTAAATTGTTAAATTATTATTTTTTCTTCTATTACCAAATATATAGAAAACTAAATAGGAGTTAAGGTAACCTAGAAATTATAGTCTGTTTGACAAGAAAGTTAATGTTTTGTTAATAGTTTATGGCCCAGTTACAAATAATATGCTTTAAATTTTGATTTTTTTAAATATGCACACTCTCATATATATATAGGTGTACATCGAGCCAATCTGTGGATGGCATATTATTTGCAAAAAAAATTTAGTTAGGAATATACACAAATGTCATAAGAGTCATAATATGTCATCGTGACAAGATAACAGTTAAGAAAAAGAGTGTATACATCCATTACAATGGACCTTAGTGTAGTTTTGCTTCAACAATATATTTGAACATAAATAAAATGAAGGCCATGATAAACAAGATATGAAATTAGTGTTGGATTAAAACCCTCTAGTTTTCAATGATAAGATTAATGAATGTATCAACCACATAATACAACTAATGAAGAAAACAAATAAAAGACTCTTGAAATGGTAAATCAATTGCATATCACCATACTAAATTCTTAAAATTTCTAAATTCATTCATTATATAGATTGAGCTTTATAATCTTGTAGACTCCATTACCCATTCATATTTCAGCACAAGAAATAAGAAACTATCTATCATATGGCTCAACAAGAAAGAAGGAAAAGAATAGTGCATAAGTAATCATAAGAATTGATTTAAGTAAATGCATTATTTTTGGCAACTCACAAATCAAGAAAACTAATCACGAGTTCTTGTAATTTTTAAAAAAATGTAGCTAACAAAAACCAAACACTGCATAAGAATATTTCAAAGAGTCTTGATCAAAATAGGAGACATAGTAGAAGGATCCAAAGAAGAGAAAA
>VDFB02036096.1:0-19416 GCA_007258455.2 Sequoia sempervirens
TACCAACCCAGTTGACCATGCATCTTAATTCCTTCCTATAGATTTGTGAAGCCGATTGAAAAATAATAATGGCAATTTAAATGTTTTGAAAAGTTGAATGTTCAAAGGAAAGGGCGACTGGTGGAGGGGTGATACATCATAGGCCACATACCCCACCATGTGGGTGTTGTGCCCATGGTGCCAACCTTTGGGCCACCTGTGATGGCAACCTAAAATGGTCGACCATCATAGTCAACATTCTCTATGCCTTACTAAAAAAAAAAAATCCTCTTTTAATTTGTTTCGAAACTAATTTGTTTCAGATTAAAATTGCTTATCATCATTTCATCATCGTTTTATATTTGCCTTTGCAAGTTGGGTTTCAAGAAATTTAAATATTAATTCTAAATCTACAACTAAATTCTTGTGTTTGAACATTTATATGCATTGTATTTGTATAAATATAAGTAATTGATTTCTTTATAGATACATAATGGTTTCAAACCATCTATTGGTTTCCTACAACAAATGGAAAACTGAACTTCTTTTCCTCTTTTAAAACAATTGTATCAATCCTTAGAATTCTTCTTGACAATAAATTGCATGAAAAATAATCTTTCCTACTTTCAATTTTGATTGCAATAGTTGCTCAAACTTATAAGATTTTATATAACTACAAGCATATACAAGATTTTTTTTTTGTGCTTTTGTAACAATTACAAAAAAAAAATCATTTCTATTATCCTTTTAAAGAGACATTTACAAATCAACTAATAAAACAAAATACATTTTCTTAACTATCTTCACAATGAGGTAAACTTTTCTTTTCTTTCCTTAAATGGATACATAGTTTTCATGCTTGGAAACAACTTATCAACACAATTTACAACTCTAACACTTTTACAAATGATCTACAACATTTGATACACAAAATACATTATGAAACAAAGATGTCTTTCTTGAAATCCAATAACAACATTTACTTTTCTTTCCAAAAGAATTGAACAACTCTAAAACATCTTCAATATCCATCCAAAAACTTGAAAAATGAGCAAGAGAGGAAGAACAACAACAAACCAATGGGTTCTCCACCCATCCATAGGGTTGTGAGACAACCCACCCCTGAGCATGGGGAACATTTAGCCACTTGGGTAACTTTTTACCACACAACAAGATCACTATTACACAAACACTATACACATATATACACTTATGTGGCTCACACATTAAACATTACAAACTACCCAAAATTACATTTCTAACACATTAGAATTCCAAAGGGAATCCACAATATCACTATTAGCCACTTGGGTAAATTTTTACCACACAACAAGATCACTATTACACAAACACTATACACATATGTACACTTATGTGGCTCACACATTAAACATTACAAACTACCCAAAATTACATTTCTAACACATTGGATTTCCAAAGGGAATCCACATAGGGGGAGTAGGGGTTCTACCAATTAAGGGGAAGATATATATATGCAACACAATATCCCAAAATCTAATATCCACATCAAACTCCATACACCATAATGCACCAACAACACACTCATTTTCCCTCCAAAATAAAGCCAATATGTATGTAGACATGGGATACTCATATCCCTAAGTAAACATGGGTACTCATACCCTAATATAAAGATGCCCTTTAGTGGGAGCTGCACCCACTCAACCCCTTGCACATGGAGGAACAAAATTGACCTCTTTGCAAGAAGGGGGTCAACTCCCCTATAAAACATATGAAATAAAAACAACACATAATACAAGAAAACACATTCACAAAACCCCAACAAATCCCCTGGAACAAGAACATGTGATATTTGCATTTAATCAATAAATAAGAGCATCCTACCTCAAATCACAATATCCTACTAATGGTAGAATCTTTGGATGAGAATCCTCCTCCTTCGAGACTTCACCTTTCTCTCCTCTTCCCAACATACTATCCCTCTCTCTCTCTCCTCAAGAACTCAAAAATAAGATCACAAAATCACAAGAAGAAAAAATGAGCAAGTAACTCTCCCCACTCCATGAAGGAAGATTTTTAAAGAGAACGAAGGAGTAACTTCCTACCACAACTAACTCAACCACCCAACCACCCTCCCATTTCCCAAACATAAAATACAACCTAGACCTCCTAAAAACACTTGAAAATCACAAGGTTCAAACTTACACAAGAACATAATCACATAACACTAAAAATCACATTTTTAATATCATGGCCAATATACCTTAGGACTCCATGCCTAGGTTTGACATCACACTAGAAGACATAAAGTGGCTAAATGACCCCATCATCCATTGGCATAATAATCCATCTGTAAAACTTAACAAAAGTGTTAGTACAATATCGCCAAAATAAATCCATCATAAATAACATATTATCTTAAATCCATTAACAACCATAAAATAACATATATAATTCATCATTCATAAATACATCAATCAAATAATCTCATCAAAGGATATAATATGAAATCAAATAATAAAATATAACATCCATATGTTATATCAAATACCATCCACAATAAATGAATGTGCACCATCCATAAGTACTTAGTATCACAATCATCAACATATCTCTAGGAACATCAAGGATCTTAAAGAACAAGAGTACATAGAATAGGGGTCTCACAGTTTCTAGTAGAGAAAATATTAGGATCTTGAGGATAAACCACCACAATAGATACAATTTTTGCCTTTGTAGTTTAGGCATAACTGGATTATCTAGCACAAAACCTAATTCAACTAGGGTTAGCAACCAAGGAGAAAATCTGATCTGATCAGATGTAGAGTATATGACTGCTCAAAAACTGTACGAAAAGTCCACCAGAAAGGCCTTTATGTGCATGCCATAATGTATCATAAATGATTCTGCAAATACAAAGAATAAAACCCCCATGAAATTTTCCACAGAATCCAGCCATGAATGGTCTGTAATAGGATGAATGGCTTTGTAACATGCGAGGAAGCATGCCACCATTATTGCATTGAATGAGGCATGGAAATCCACACAAAATTAGCTTTTTAGGTTAAAATTGTGATTTGGTAGCTGGAAGAAATGCTCAGTCATTACTGACGACCTCGCGAAAGAACAATGCTAGTCATTGAAAGATTTGAATTTGGGTAATTGATTTTCAAGAAATCAATGCTTCAGATGTCTTGACTGAGTTTGAATCCTTTTGAAAAGTCTCAGCCAATCAGGACGTGCCATGTCAGAGTCAAAGATACACGTCATCAGAGTGGTATCGCGAAGAAAAGTCATCACCGAGGTCGTTGATGTTAGCAGAGGACACGCGTCGCTCATCCACTCTTTCACTGCTTGAAATCAGGCCCGAATGAAACAAGAGATACCATGTGGCATGATCCCTTGCTTTCGCAGATCAAAAAATTGACTATCTAAAAATTGACTTCCATCTTATTTTCAAAGTAAGAAGTGCCCCATTGAAATGAAATGTGTAGAATCATGAAATATTAAATAAAATTATTAGGCATTTATAAATAATGAATCTTTGAACCCATTCATGTTCATGCAAACCAAGGATTACACAACACTAGATACTGATATCCAAACAAGTTAAAGATTTGTATTGCTTCTGGATTCGATTGTGTAAGGAGTTTTTAAAACTCCTTACACAATCGAATCCAGAAGCAATACAAATCTATGATATGGATTGTGGAAACCTACTATCTTTAAAGTAAGTTAAAGATGTTACTCCCACAAGAGATTGAGTAACTTCACCCACCATAAAAATGGGTCCCTCTCATCATTCCTCCAAGGAAAGTTTTCTCACCAATCCTTTCATCAATCACATCTCTAACCTTGACCATCCACCTCCTCTATCCATCACCCTAGATCAAAAAATTCATATATTTTTTACATCTTACATAATGGTGAATCTATTGACACCTTCATGGGACTTCAATATAATATTTGGAGGTCCGATCATAAAATGGGCTTCAAAATAGACTTAGATGCATCAACATATCCTAAGGAACTCAACTAAATGCATAAAATCCCCACACCCAAAAAATTGAAATCCTGAACATTTCAAAGGCCAAAGCCCCAAAAATCTACATGGATCCTAACATCTCATACACCTAATCTTGGTATCCTAAATCCAACAATCCCAAATCCTAATAAATCCCCATATCCAAAATCCCCTAAATATGAATTTCATATGGATTTTGAAATTGAGTCTTCCAAATCCAAAAACTACATTCCCAAAGGTCCTACAATTGGGAAATCCACTTGTCCCCCAAGTCCACCACTTCCCAATTCAAGCAATTTGAATATCTAAACAAAAATATAACAAGACAAAACACAAAACTCGTTTGACTCCCAAAATATAGAAATGTGGATACTCACTCCAAAATCTAAAATCCCACCATTCATGAGTATAAAAATATATGATTCACTAAGCCAACAAGTCCCAACATTCTAAAAATCAATAGCCACCATCATATCCAACAAAATAAGCCACCTTCAAACCCAACATGGTGTGTGAATGCATTGGTCTCACTTCCCATTGGTCCCATGAAATTTATGCATATGTTAATATTCACATACTTCCATCCACCCTTCTTACCTATCCCAATCTATTATACCACACATCTCCATCACCATAGCTCTCTAATCCAAACTTTTGCATAACCACAACTCCTTCATCAAACCTACCTTCAACTTTAATTTACTTGACACTATCCCAAGAGAATCCAACCCAAAAATCATCAAAATACCATAGATGACATCTATTGAGTGGAACACTAGCAACATGATCCACCTAAAGTGGTCGTGTGTATAATTGAATATTATCAACCTACGATTTAAAAAAATGTATGAATCCAAACATTGAAAATCAAAAATCAAAAAGTAAAGAGAAAAAAATTCAATGATAACAACCATTTGTATAATACATTGGGAAGGTACTATGATGAAAACCTATTTGTAGGAATCATGCATAAATTCGACACCCATTTGTACCCTAAACTTGGGGGCAAACTTCTCCTACCCACTATCCCATTAGTCATTCATGATTGTCATCTTACTATCTATACCATGCCAGTATATCATTCATATCCATTACATCTACATCGTCATACCATCATAGGTATCCTCATTCCCACCTTTGATCTTGACAATTATGTGGATAAGATCTTTAAACATGTTCCAATAATCCATAACTCAGTTCAAGAATAAGTCTCATAAGCAACACACAACTAAATGTGGTATATCATTCCTATGCGATGTAGTCCTTGGAAGTTGCGTCCTATATCCCTTCCCCATTTCCATATCACATACAATCACTCATATATATCCATTATTATATCCTTTCACCCCTTTGAAAATACTCTCCATTTGTATCATATATGGTTCTCTTCTTCAACAATTCAAGCATCGAGCGATCCTAAGTTATAAACCTAAATTTTGACACAAGATCCCTAATCCTACATTCCAAATCAAACTTTAAATATTTGGACCCCCTACAAATTATCTAATTTACATGGCCAGTTCCTCCAAATTCCATCCATATCTAATCCATCAAGTTGAAGCTCCTAATTATCCACACACCACACCAACAACATTATAGAACAATCTTGCTAAATTTAGCCAAGTAGCCCAATGCATATCTATAAAGTAGCTATAAGATTCGTCCTTGGTCTTATTGAAATCCAAACCTTTTTAAATCAATCAAATACCCTCATAAACATTCCCAATACTCATGTTCTTGGGATATATCATTACCACATCAACTTGATGTTATCATACTTGTCAAATCAATCAATTGTTGCAATTTAGCTTGATTAGGGGTAAAGTCTTGTGTGCCTTATCTTTTTATATTTTATACATTGTTGCTTGTGTGTGTTCCATTGGTTGCTTGCATTTGTGATTCAATCTTGGGGGCACATCATGAGAAATGTCATCATGGTCCTCCATATCATGGTGCATTTTGTTACTTTCCTACTTGGATATTTTTCTTTTACAACACATAGCAAATGTTTCGTAATGATCTTCCATACCATGATGTATCCTATTATATGCTATAATAAATCAAGTTACTCAAAAATTTAAAATTTAGTTGAATCTTCATAACTTTAATCATTACATCATCCACACACATCTTCATTTACTCTTACTAACTATTCATAAATAGCATTCATCCTTTGATTTTAACCCATATAATTTTTCCCAAATTCTTTCATTTTATTTCAAGTGTTCATCCATCTTTCTCATCACCACATGCCTTCTTGAGGGGTATCTATGTAATAATCATGTTGCTTGGTGCATCCTCTTACATCCATTCTTTAATTTCTTCTACTTTCTTTGAAAAGCTACTACTTCTTTTAGATGCAACACTATTTCAAAGAGGGGAAATATAGACACCTAGATTCTACCACCTTAAATTTGTCATAAACTCATGTTGTTGACTCATTTATTCATTTCAACTAATTAATTCTATCATTATTCTTTTTTCAATCAACTAACTTCATTAGCTTTATTATCTAATCATGTCATTGATTATTCAACTTCACCATGTTAATTGACTTGTCAATTAAAATTAATTAATCTTTTTAACCTTATATCACCCCATGACTAGTTATTTAATCATTCATTATTAATTAATTAATTATATCCTAATTAATTATCCATACACATATATTCAATTAAAATAAATAAATATACTAATTATCCCCACCCATGTTTCACTTATGTCAATTAGTCAATTTTACCTTTCACTCATCAATCAAATTAGTTAGTTGAAAAATCAAATTAGTTGACTAAACAATCTACTTAGTTCACTAATGAATCAAGCTAGTTAATTGGATAGTTAGGTTATTTGACTAATTAAATTGAGTTAACTAGTCAATGAAATGAGTTATTTAAATCAAATCTCTATTCCTCGAGATTGATTAAATCAATCTTTGCCGTTCATTTTTCTCTAATTTTTTTTTAAACTCACCACTTATTTGAGGAATTGAGAACTCCCAAAAACATTCTATGATCTATAAATCTAAATATCTCAATCATGTTGTCATTATACCATCAAAAATATTGCACAACACTGAGCATCCACAATCATATCTAAGTGCAAGAAATCCACTTCATGCTCCATTTAAGGTTAGCACAGTTTTATAATAGAAATTTTTATTATTGTTTTATTGTTTTATTTTATTTAGTTTTTAGTTTCACTACATTCAACATATACTACAAGAAATTAACCAAACACAAAAGAAAATATTACAAACTAGACATATTCACATAAATACAAATGAAATAGTCATTCTATTCAAGTAAAGGTTAATGAAACAAATTAATGACTATCATTCTAACTTCACAATGAATTTTAAAAATAGCTAACTACCCTTACCCATTAGGGCTTTGAATTCAAAATAATTCAAAAATAGGTGGACTAATGCCTTAGCGAGGTATAAAGACCTCACCTTCCATTTATAGACACATAAAAGAGTGCAATAAAGAAATGTTTTCTCAAACACTGAACAACAAATAAATAGTTCCCAACAAAATACACGAGAAAGCAAGAATGAGGCACCATGGCATGTAGAAGGCCATGCCAACCCCAAAAGATAGGGGGCACCATCATTAGACCCCCTACACCCTAAACCCTAAATCCCCAAATAACTAATACATAATAGAGAAGAAACAGACAAAAACAAAATTCCTAGAGGGTCATTGCTTTAGTGAGGTATGACAACCTCACTTTCGATTTATATCCAAACAAAGGAGTGGAATGAAAAAATTCCTTCGTAAACACTAAATAAAAATAAGCAATGGCTAAAACAATATAAGACAAATAATAAATGAGTAATAAAACAAAAACCTAGTGGGTCATTGCCTTAGTGAGATATGATGACTTCACCTTCCATATACAACTAGATGGAGTGAAATGAAGAAATGCCTTCTCAAATAATAAACAAATAAATATTGGCCTAAATAATACATGTCAGAGAAGAAATGAGAAAAAAACTAGGTGGGTCATTGCCTTAGTGAGGTGCAATGACTTCACCTTCTATAGTAGACAAAGGAGTGAAATGAAGAAAATCCTTCTCAAGCACTAAATTTAGCTAATAATCAATATCATAATGAACACATAATAGAGAAGAATGAGTGTACCACTAGAAAACCAAGTGGGTCATTGTCTTAGTGAGGTATGATGACCTCGCCTTCCATTTAAATGTCTTCTCAAATAATAAACAACAAATATGCAATGGCCTAAACAATACATAATAGAGAAGAAATGACTAAAAAAACTAGTTGATCATTGCCTTAATGAGGTTTAAAGACCTCACCTTCCTTTTCAAGCTAGACAAGTGATGGTATTGAATATGATCCTCAAACATACCTCCACATCCTCTTGACATTCTCTTCACATGGAAGTCCAAGTTTTCTCCATTGAATCCTTTGAAAGGTATGGAGAAAATGAGATGTGAAGTTAATAACTACACGTGGAAAATGCAATGTTTTTAGGAAGAAGACAATTAGTAGTGAAGTGATGTGTATTATTTAATGTTGCATGTTGCAACATTGAAGATGACATTAGTTTGTATTTGCATGCCATCCCATACTTGCATACATAGAAGCATAGTTACTAAATACAAAGGGATGGGGGTTAGTTGTGGAGTGGTGTTGGATAAATGTGTAATTTTGCATGGTGTGAACACATTGATGGGAAAATATCATCGATTTCTAATGATCTACCATCATGGGTCCATGTGCACCACCATCAATCAACCATAATTTTGAGAAAAAAACAGGGGTGTCTACTTGTCGACCTCCTCCATGTATATGATGAGTCAGACACCCCTCAAACTTTTTTTGTTAAATTATCCATTTCGCTTCACATGTGGCTATTTTTATTTATTTTTTCCTCCATAATATGTAGAGGTTCATATCAACTTTGAAAATTAGGGTGTGCCACTATCAAACCCTCTCCCCTAAATATCATGTTATGTATACTTGATTTTCAATTGCTTGATAAATTCAAAAGATAGCTTTTGATCTTTTGAAATCAAATGTGCATTTTTTTGAATTGATGTTTTGGATCGCTTAGTGATCCATCATCAAGAAGATGAGGGTGAAGAATTACAGTCTTAAAAAAAGGAAGGGGTGCATATGACTAGAGAACTAGAAAATGAGAGACAATTATGAGTAAGGGGGATCGAGGAAAGAGAAGGAAATGAATAAAAAAACATCAAAAAATAAACATAATAAGAAATAAAATTTATATGTGAATTTATATACATGTATGAAATAAGAGGATTAAATGTGAATATATCTCTACTTAAATGTATCCACATATATAAATATATGCTATTCTAATTGAATGTCTATATATTTATCTAAAATCTTGTATAAATATACCAAAATATATATTATGTATTATAACTATATGCAAATATAGTTATAAGATATATATATATATATACACACATTTACATATCTCCATACACGGGTGTATATATATATATATATATATATATATACCTGTGTATGGAGATACGTAAATGTATGCTATCAGGATTCGATCTCCACTAAAGTTCATTAAGCAATGTTTTTGTCGCTCCCCTTCCAAAATTTCCTCACCGTACGCACCGCCAAATAGGCCTTATCTTGAACCCTAAGTAGACTTAAGTTGCTGAATGATCTTAGAAATAGCCAAACTGATGTTAGGGTTCTCCATTTTTTCAACCCTAAGCTTCCTGCTCTTATCTTGATTCTCATCTCATTCCGTTTTACAACATACAATGGCTTTGACATTTTCTGGTTTCGTTGTATCTCCAGGCAGATACCCATCTCCATGCTTCCATTTCCCAAAACTTTCACTAAGGATATCATGTAATGTCATACCCATTTCCCAGGTGAAAGCAGCAGGAGTGGAGGCTAAAAGAGAGCGCCGCCACAGTGCCATGAAGCTATTCTTACTTGATGAATGTGGGCTTTCTCCCTCGGAGCTGCCAACAGTAATGAGCAAGTATCCCCAACTCTTCAGATGCAAATCCACGGACAGGGTTCAACAGGCACTTCAGCTATTCAGAGACTCTGGATTCACTCCTGACCAGGTTAGGAAAACAATTCTCAGAAACCCATCTGTTTTTGTATGCCCTGTTGATGAGCAGTTGAAGCCTAAGATTGATCTGTTGAAAAAATTAGGCATGACTGAACAAGATGTGAGTCATGTCATATCCCACCGACCCGAAATTCTGTCCAGAAGTTTAGACAAAAACTTGAGTCCCAAAACCGATTTACTTCTCAAATTGTTTGGGTCTAAGGAGCGGCTGTGTAAAGCTATCAGGATAAGACCTGAGCTTCTGCTCTATGGTTTTCAGACATTAGAGGAGAAAATAAAAATTATGGAAAACATAGGCTTGCTAGAACACCAGATCCATGAACTTCTTGGAAAGAATCCTGTGTTCCTCTTTTTGTCTAGAGGTAAGATAGAGAATAATATGGAATTCGTGACAGGTACCTTGGGTTTACACCCAAGCATTGTGGTTAGGTATCCTCCGTTGCTAAACTTGAGCGTGCAGAAGAGATTGAAACCACGCTATAAGGTGATTAAATATCTAAATGCATTGACATCTCCCAAGTACCATAATGCCAGTCTTATTTCTCTGTTTTATTGGAGCGAGCTGGATTTCACCTTGAAATTTCTGAAGGGCAGTAATGAGCTCATAAGTTTATATGAAGGTTACAAGAACTCTTTGGATGTTGAAATCACTTGAAGGCTGTCAACTCTCCAAGGATGATCTTTAGGAATTGAATAGTCATATGTAAAACATCTGATGTCTAGAGCAATGGAAATTTCTTCTTTCAATGAATGTGTTCTTATCCACTAAATTTACCGTTCATAAATATTTTGTCTTAATTTACAAGAATTTTGTTATTTTCTTTCATTTTCCCCTGTATTTAAAGAGGGAAAAATATAATAACTAGCAATCGTACCTTCGTGTGCAATGGGTACGCCGAAGATTTGTGGAGATCAATATTTTAGTTTATGGTATTCTATTTGAAAGATAGAAATTGTAAAATGTGAAGTTTCAAACTTTTTTAAATAAATGAAGTTATGCACATATATTTTATTGTCACATATCATTTTAACTAACAAAATATGATTTTGAACTACAAGTCATAATCTAAAAGTAGCACAGGGTATTTTTGCAAAGTACAATAATCAGTATAATGGCAGAAAATTGTGAGGAAATTCTCATTGTATAATTCATAAGCTTTGTAAAGAACAACATATTAAGTAACATCCAATCCCTTGGCTTTATGATATTTTGTCTTTAAAGTACAAGAACCATTATAATTGGTACTTTTGCAAAGGACAATAACCAGGAAAATGGCAGAAAAATGCGAGGAAATATTAATTGTAGAATTCATAAGCTCTGTAAAGAACAATGTATTAAGATTAACAAATGAAGATGATTTGATCTGTACTGTAGACATGGTGAAAATAGCTCTGGCAACCATTGCATTTGCGGCTTCAGCAGCAGCTGCTATACATTCAATAGTAAATAATGTTGTGAGGAAAACTGTAGCAAAATAGCCTCGAGAAGAAGGAAAAGAAAGTTAACCAAAAATTTATACTGCGAAATGAACATTAAATTAATGCCATTCATTTAGTAGATAACAACAGAACTGTAATAATGAAATAAAACACAACAAAACTGATATGGCCGTGTAGAGATTCCCATAAAATATTTCACAGAAATAATGGCAATCACATGAAAGGCAGCAGTAAAGGACATATAACTTAAAAGTTGCTTTATGAGATGCAAATCAAATAAAACAATTTATATCATAAACTGTACCTGATACTACTCTATGCATTTACAGAGTGATTATACATGCTGATAGACTGCTGAAATTCAAATTAAGAAGATTTAAAATACTAAATTGAGGAAATGCTAACATCATGCATCAAATAAGCGGTAAATCTTGGTAATCAACATGAAAGCTGGGTTAAGTAAAATGTCTGAGAACGAGGGATTTCTTTACAGATAGTGGTTAAACTGACCAAACATAGTTTTCTATAGGATCAGAAGCACAGCGAAGGAGAATAGAATAGCTTGGTAATCAGCATGAATACTGGATTGAATATAATATTAGTCAAAAGGAAGTTTCTTTAAACATGCTGATTGAAATGAGAAAACATGTCTTTATATAGGGTTATTAGCACCGACAAAAACTAAAAGGATTAACTTGTAGAGAATACAAGGAAAACAGTATAAACAAAGCCCATCTATGCTACAAAATGGAGGATGTATGAAATGGACACTCTAGAAGGTAACTGGTCATATTTAAGCTCGTAGATGGATATCTCAGAATTTGATTTGTTTTAAATGTTAGTGAGGCAGGGCTGGAAAATAGCAGGCCTGTGGAAGTATGAGGAATTAATAAAATATTTCGAACAAATAAGCTTGATGGTCCCATCTTGAGTCATTGGCCTCAACATTCCCTAATACCATTGATCAAAAGCTAAATGAATAGAGAGTGTCGATTTGTTTTAAATGATGAGGAGTTTGAATAACAAAACCATTTATAGTGTAAATTCCTTCATGATAGCTTTATGTGCATTTTCACAAGATTGGAGCACTAGTACTCAATCGTATGCAAGAGGAAAGAAAGAAGGCTACCAAATACCAAACACCTATGCCAAAGTTGCAACACAATGTGAAGTTGTTTATAGATATGGTAGTTGCAAATATTCAAAAGTTTGATCAAAAGTTAAGGCATGAGAAAAAGTCTAGCAATATACTAGAAAGAGGTGCAGCTTCAAAAAGAGGGTATGTGGCATAAGCAACAACTAAAGAAGATAAGAGGGAGGTATTATGGGAGTATCGAATAGAGCCCACGCTTAGCAAATCGGGTGTCCTGGGCAAAAACCCGCGTGCCCCTAATGTATGAAAAACCAATAAACCCTAATTCTTTTAACCCAAAACACCAGTAAACCCTGCGAGTATTTTATGGCTCATCTAGTCATGAATTTTACTATCATCGCAGAGAAATTTTCACAAGATAATTATGCGTCATTGTTAGAGAGAGTTTTCACAGGATAATCTATGTTACAGTCAGGAGATGAAGAGACACAGTAATTAATTATCTACCAAGCATCCCTATTTTCGTCCCTAAAAATTCCCCTCCTCACTTTAATGTATACTGTGGAAATTTATATATAAAAGAAATGTCCTAAAATTGTACTGCTCTACCTGTATTATATATAGCCCACTTTCAGAAATTGCAAGGACAGTCAGAGGAAAAGACTCGAATAAGGAGATTGGAGAGAAGACGAAAAGAGATAACTATAAAAACCCATGTTAGACGTCATGTGTAGCCACTCCCCTCTTCATTGCTCCATAGCTAATTATAGCGCGTTGCCCACTTCCCCGCCTATTTTAGCCCTGCCCCTAGTTTAGAGGAGATGACAGGACTCCTCCGTCCCTCCTTTCTTTCCTTCTAATGGAAGCCTGGTTTAAAGCGCTTCACGTTATTCGATGCAGGCTGAGAAGCAAACCGGTCACAGAGAAGGGGTGGCAAGAAAACGGTGGCGAGAATAATCCTTTAAATTACAACCTTATCCTTGTTCAAACAACATTTTCAACATACAGAAAAATGGTGTACAAAGGACTGCAGCGGCTACCAACAAACAATTACCTAGAACAACTTTATAGATATAAAAAACATAGAAATAAATGATCCAACCGTCTACAAGACCCCAAAGAAGGTGATTGAAATGAAGGCAAGTGACGTACCTGAAGATTCTGGACAATTTCTATCTATTTGTGAGCGAGCCCTAATGAATGAGTTATTTTGTTAAAATAAAGTAAACCAAATGCAATCTACAAAAACTCACAAAACAATTGTTTTAGATTAAGAGGTCAGTTGAAAAATTCTAACAATGTGCAACTTTTGAAATAGAGAAGGAACAAAAAAGAATCGCAGATAATTCAACCAAGGCAAATGGCTTACCTCAAGATTGTGCAAAATGTTCTCAATGCTCTGTTTCTGTCAACAATCAAACTTCATCAACAAGGCAGATATTTTTGACCAACTCCCATCCAGAGTAAATGCATCAAAGAAGGCAAAGGCAGCTGCAACGCACAGGGTACACCAACTCCCACCCACAGTAAATGCGCGAACAAGGCAGAAGGCAAAACGACAAGAAATAATGAACGGTGAAGATCTATTCTAGATGGTCTTGCATCCTGTTTTAACCGTGGATAGAGAAAATGGATTGGCAAACTTCATTGAGGGAACACCTTCGGCGTAAATATATAAAATATGAAAAATTATATTATTAAAATAACTAGCAATCACACCTTGGTGTGCAATGGGTACGCTAAATAGGTGGAGAAGGTCAATTAGGGAAAAATTTAGTCTTTTTTTTTTTAAATTCATTTCTGAAGTACATGAGGTTAATTGGTAGGTCATTTAAAATGATGATGTGTGTGTAACAGAGGGCTCAACGGGACAAATGATAACTTCAAATCAACTATGCATCCACTTAGAGAGACTCAAACAAAAACTTTGAATTAGGAAAATAATTCCAAATCCATTACCAACAAGCCCATGTTATGTTTGCAAAGAGAGAGAGAGAGAGAGAGAGAGAGAGAGAGAGAGAGAGCGAGATGTGGAAGAGATAAATATATAGAGACGAAGAGAAAGTGAGAGGTAGAAAGATAAAGATAGAGATGGGAAGTTATATATAGAGAGAGGTAGAGAGGAGAGATACAAGGGTACAAAGAGATGGAAGAGATAAATATATAGAGAGGAAGAGAGGGGGAGAGCTAGAAAGATAATGATAGAGATGTGAAGTGATATATAGGGAGAGGGGGACAGAGGGTGATGGAGAGATAACAAGATATAAATAGGAGAGATGGAAAAAGAAAAATGGAGAGAGAGATAGAGAGGAAAACAAATATAGATATAGAGGTTTAAGAAGAGGGGGATAGAGAGATATGAATGTATAAAGAGAGGGAGACATGTTTAGAGATACGAGGGAGAGAGGAACATAGAGGTAGAGATGAAGATTGAATATAGATAAAGGTAGAGGGAGAGATAAAGATAGAGAGAGAGAGAGAGATGGGGAGTTAGAGATACAAGATAGAGATAGAGAGGAAGATAGAGAATGAATATTTGTCCATCTCCTTTTGTCTATTCCTCTCTCTCTGAGACTATCTATCTATCTTAATCTCTCACTTTCTCTCATTCTCTATCTTTTGAGTTTCTCTTTGTTGTTATATAACTACCTCTCTATATTGAATTGTTATTGTAGGCTCAAAATCTACACAATAGCTTCAAACTCAACACACAGTAGGGTGATCCCACAATAGTGGTTTACAATTTTTGGTCAAACTGAACACTGAAATTATTATTTTTAACTAAATCTTCACATTCAGGCACCTATAGCGGCTAAATCGTGAGGAATTTGAAGATGATGCAAACTAGATTCTCGTCACATTTTGTCCATAGATTCTAAAAATATTTTTTTCAAAATTTTTGGAATCAGATTGCATTTCTTTTTCCATCTCCCACGAAAAGTGGTTTTTTTCCAAAAAACAACATTTTCAAAAAGTGACGCACACCGTATAATGCATAACTTTTTTTCCATGAAGGATAAAATTCTAATTCTTTCGAATTTAGATTTGTAACTCTGATATCTAGTGCTTCCACTTGGTTAGATAGTTTTTTATTGAATATTTTTTCTTTAATCAAGTTTCAAAATCAAACCAATTACAACGTATATAGTGCGACCGTGATAGCTTGGCTTTTTTGTATATGTCGAATTCAGTTTTATTTTTTGTTGGATCAAGGGACTTGTCTAGTGCACTCATATTTTTCAATTTTTTTTTTTGATAATATGCTATTTTTCCACATGTGCAGAACAAAAACCTTCATTTTCGGTGAAGAACCAATGTTTAATAAAACTAAAAAAAAATATATATAATAAAATCAAAAGATATTAAAATTATATTTGTTGGATAGCTCATTTAGAGGACTACCTAATTCCAGATGGGTATCTGAAGACTCCTCCATTTTTATCCTCAACCCGAGCTTCGAAGCATAAAAAATTACTCTTTTTGTGTCTTGGGAGGGGGATGAGGCAAGAAGGGTTGAGCTTGAACCCACAGGGAGTTCTTGGGCAAAGGGGTTCGCTCGAACCATGGTTCGACCGAACCCTTTGCTATCCATTTGAGTTTTTTTTTTGTGGCCAAAATTCAAAGGGGTTCATTGGAACCAATATGTTCGTATGAACCCCCAAAATCATTTTTTTTTTTGCTTTGGGGTCATTTTTTGTGAGTTTTCCTTCCTCACTTGAATTGTAAACCACTATTGTGGCTTCACCCATTAGTTATCGGTTAGTTTAAAACAAACAAACAAAGTGCTGCTATGAGATGTTCAAACATACTTAAGGATGCAAACAAAATAACAAAAGATGAAGAAAACTAATTGCAAGCATGTAAAAAGCATGTTTATACCTATCCCATAGTGGATTGGTACTACTTTGATGTGAAAAGTAGTCATTTCCCAACCCTTGACACGCTAAATAATGAGAATGCCTTGAAGATGCTATGAATTCAAATGACAATAATGAACTTGTGCCTAAGATTGTGGATCCCAAATCAAAAGAAGAGCCTTCTATTTATAGAAAGGAATGATGGAGAAATGAGAAGAATGGAAGAATGTGGAACAAAAGACAAAACAATGGCAAGATGCCACTTGTCAACATGTCAATGGAGGAAGGAATGAACACATTTTGGTCATTGTGCCCATAAATGATATTAGGTGGAAATTTGATATTTTGAAAGTTGGCTTGTTGAGGAAGAAGAAAGTGTCTTAAATGTCAAGTTGGAGACATGTAAGAGACAAATGTAAGAGGAGTTAATGCCATGTTGGAGGACAAGTCCCTTTTGGGGGGATATTTCAAATTTGAAGCATATTCCATAAAGATGTCATTTTGAATGAAAATAGAAGAAATAATAAATCAAATAAATTGATTTATTGTGCAAGTTGCAAAAGCTAGAGGATTTGAGGATTAGATTTAGAGTTAATTATGATTTAATTAACTTTAGATAGAGATTAGTTGACATGACATTTGATTTAGATTTTTGGATCTATTTAAATCAAATGGGAGGAAATTGATGCATTAATAATTTAAGTAAATAAATTTGATTTATTTAATTAAATGAAGAACATTTAAAGTTAATCAAATAAAATTAATTTATTTAATTAAAGAGATAACTTTAGAGATTAATTAAATAAACTTGATTTATTTAATTACATAGAAGAATATGATTTAATCAAATAGAATGATATATTGAATTAGAGAAAGTTGATTTATCTAATTAGAAGGGGAAATATGATTTAATTAAATAAAAATTGATTTATTTAATTAAAAGAGGAAATATGATGAATTTTAATTAGATAACGATTATTCGATTAAAATGGTTAGTAGAGGGATGATTAACGACATATTGAAATTAGTGCATCTAGATTAGATGCATGTATATTTTATGTGTCTACATTTTGCCCCTCTTTGAAGCAATTTTCCTGTTGCATTAGTTCAAAGAATAATCTTGTCGCAATCAAATTTCAATTTTTTTGGATGCCCCAACAGAAAGAAGTATACTGGTACATTGCCCCCTTGAGAGATCAAACGAAAAGTTCAATTTGAGGGTCGGTCTCGCGACAAAGAGGTTCAAGATAGATGTATGGATGGTTATGATGATGATGCAAATGAGATGGTTTTAAAATGTTTAGAATAACCAATCTATATTATCCTAAACAACTTAAAATGATGATGCACTGCATTTGAGATGGATGATGTGATGATACCTATATGATTATATAATGGATGTTTTATGCAAATGTATTATTTATGAGATGCTTAGACTAACAGATCTATATTATGCAATGATGAAAATGCATGTGAGATGATTAGTATTTCTTATATGATATGCAGTATGTTGATGGTTTGTGGATGCAGGATGGATGCATTGGTGATGATGATTAACTGTCATGGTACCATGTTAGCGCGAAGAGAATAAAGAAGAAATGAGATGAAGACAAGAGGATCTAACAAGTCCATGATCTACAAGACTTTATTAGAGATGATGATAAATGATGATGCTTATCAGGAATTGGGACTTTAAAAGGGCTTCTTAGCTTATGTTTGATAACACACATAAATACGATGCATCAAGGTATAAAGAACTAGGATGGCATTGTACCTAGTGTGATGGACTTTGAATTGACAATCAAATAGGAATATCCTTGTTCACACCTGACATACAAAAGCTTATTTATAATGCAATTTAGATATTCCAAACATCTCGAACCAAAACACAGAAAGACAAGCCTTCTTATGTGGTCAACAAGACACCTAAAACACCCTCCCTACAAACCAAACAAAGCATGCATGACCAAGGTTATATTACAAGAATATCCAACAAGCACAACAGATAAAAGATAATGATCGTTGCCCCATTCCTTTCTTTCTAAATCCCTTCGTTTGGACACCATCGAGAGATCATTGAAATGAGTGCAATAAGATAAGTCAAAAGACAAAGATCAAATAAACAAACAAGCTAATGCTCTTCAATACCGCTAGCCAAGACTAAGCTACAATGATGTCTGATGTTGATGTCCATTGTAGGAAGGATGCATCCGGACATGATGTTATCAAATGATTTTGGGATTGATTAGATGACATGCTATTGATACCAAGAGTTGACCAACTTGTTTACTTACTGACCTAGACTTGAGACTTTAACGTTTTGAGTTTTCACTTGTAACCTGCTAGATTTGTTTTCGATTATTTCACCAAAGGTTGAGGATGACGATTGTTTATTATGAGTGAATGTTTATTTCGGGTGAAAGCGAGATGGGGATGGATGAATATTTTCAAATATTTGGATGTTTTTGATGTTTTGAAATGTTTTTGAGTTTTTTTCGAGATGTTTTACAGATGTTTTGATTTTCAAAATTTTCAATGTTTTGGGGTTTTCTGAGATTTTGACCAAGAGACTAACCTAAGGACCTATCCTAGGGGTCTTAGGGGTTGATCAATAGATTAGTCTTTCCTATGTTATACACGCAGAGACCGTGTAATTCGACTAACATAGACTCGATTATTGATGAGATATGAACAAATGGATTGTCAGTTTATTATGATGGACTCCTAAAGGACTGACCTAAGTGTCTCGAGGGATGATCAAAGATCAACCTTGCTTACGTTCAAAGCTCAGAGATGACGTACTTCTACAAAATGACTCTATTTTTTACTTTTTTGACTAACTTTTTGACTTGTTTTTTTGGATTTTGATATGTTTTGAATGTTTTGAGATTTTCTGATTTTATGAATGTTTTTGGATTTTTTGATTTTCTGATGTTTTTGGATTT